>RZIQ01000028.1:0-289247 GCA_003992365.1 Aureobasidium sp. P6
TTTTTTTTTTTTGGTCTTGAAGATTTGATTGATCCGAAACAAAGGGGTGTGGATTTGAAGTATCCGAAAGTAGTATGTCTTATATGTTAACCAACGACCTTTTTCAAACTTGCTTTTTCCATCATCCGGCGTTTTTTTTTTTTTTTCCTTTTTTCTTTTTTGTGCAAATTGCATCTGTCGTAATGTATCGGCCAGCGAGAAGGGAAGAAAGACGGAAATCTGTTATCAGTGTAAACAAGGGAAAAAGAAACCAAGCGCCGAGCAAGTGTCAGTCAAGACAATTATATATTTGTTTTACTATTACTTTGTTTCTTTTCTTTTTACTGCGTTATTGTTTTTTTCTTTTTTTGTTCAAGTCAGTTTCACATCTTTTTTCTTTTCTTTTCTTTTTCTTTTGTCAATTAATTGTTCTCCGTTTTCGTTTGCGTTTTCGTTTTCGTTTTCGTTCTCGGGTATCCTTTCCCTCTTTTTTTTTCTTTCTTCTTCAGAAAGTCGAGTGTAGAAGGAGGTGGTGGTTGGGTGTAATTCCCTTCTTCTATTGTCTTGACATTCCAAGATCAATTCCACAAACGGAAAAAAAAACGGGGGGCAGATACAGCAAGACGAAGCATAGCAACAATCCCGAGTCGGGGTTGTGAAAGGGGGCAAAGAAGCACAAGGAAAAAGATGCAGCAAGTGTGGGTATTATCAAAAAAAAAACAAGTGTATATTTCTATAAACAAATCTCGACAAGATAAAATCGACGCGTCGGGGGTGTCAAGAACTTGATGTGTATGGCATTTTAACGTGGTCGTGTGCGCTGGTTCATAAGAGCGTGATGACCTCGTCTCGCCATGGGCTGTATATACAACTGCTGTTGTGGGTGTTGGATGGTGTGACGCCTGCCTTCAACATGTTCCCAAGCGGGTATGGGCTGTGCCTCTTGCAAATACTGGTGCTGGTGGGTATGATGTACATGCGGAGTCAAGATGGGTTGTTGGGCGCTTCCAGGCATGAAGATGATGGTGGGATGCGCCGAGTCCCGTCTCGGGTCCGGGTGTGTTGCGTGCGTCAGCAAAGGCTGTTTCGGTGGCGCAGCAGGGGCAGTCATAGACGGCGGCACGACCATCATCTCTGGCGGGGGGGCAGGAGGAGGAGGGGCAACGACAGAATGGGCTTTCGGTCTGGCCGTGCTGGTCTGTAGGCCATAGTCTTCGAGAAGAAACATGCCCGTCGCTCCCATGACGGGCTCATGCGGGAACTCACTTGGGCGTAGCTTTTGACTCATGCTCCAATCGAATGGATTCTCTGTGCGGTCGCGACCGTGTTCGAGGTTCATGGGTGATACGCCTTCTACCTCGATGGCTGTTTTGCGTGTCGCTCGAGCGTTGCGAACGTTTGCCAGACCATCCGAGATGCGCGACATGGCTAGGGCTGTCAGCTGGTGCATCTCTGCTCTGTCCATCTCGACGAAAATTCTGTATGCCGTTTCTATTTTTTCTACATGTTCGAGCGTGTCGCTGTCGATGGCATCGAGGAGTAGAATCATGCAGGCATTGAAGGCTTGTTGGCCGATTGTCCAGTCGACGAGGGCAAGAGGCACACGTTTGTAGAAGAAGTGCAAGGCGTCCAGAAGTGCCAGACAGGAGTCTATCACTAACGGTCTGCCTCGAGGGACTGCGACAGAAGGAGACGACGGATATGACGTCGATTGCGGCAAGTAGTCGATGTTGGTACCGAATTGGGGACGAAGTCTTGGTGATGGGGGTCGGTAGTCGGGGCTGTTGCGATTGTTTTCGATACGTTGGCGGTTGAGAAGGATAATGTAGTTGTGGATGCTACAGTAGGATACTGTGCAGGGCACCGTTAGTTCTCGCTGGCTTCCCAGAGCAAATGTCGAAGCCACACTTACGTGCTGCTTTTGTCTCCATTGGCCACTCTGGTATCTCTGTATCCTCGTTGATCCAGGAACTGTTGAACTGGAGAGAGTCGGGCATCGTCTCCCACAACGATATGAGACGATCCGTATACATATCTATCCTCGAATCCGTAAGCTGATTACTGCTCAGTATTTGTCGGCCCTGGATGGTGAGTTGGTCAAAGAACTCGCTTAGTCGTAGAGCGACTGGATCAGTCGTAAGCGGGTCAGGAGGTGGGCAGTCTCCTATACCAGAAATGCCTAGCGGGCGACCTAGAGTCATAGAATACTCTTGATCCATGTGCAATAGCCACCACCAAAGATTTCTGCGGACGGTAGATTCTCGTAATGGTGGTGCCGGATCAAGAAAGCGAGGATTTCTGTGCAAACCTATCGAGTGAGCCAGACGGATTGTCAGGCCTGACATGGACCAGGCATCAAGAAACCTGCCGCTGTTCGTCAGGTAGGGGGCAAGCATAGCCATGGCTTGTATGCCTCTTAGAGTTGGGCGACTAGTGAAAGCAGCTAGACGAAGAGCCTGCATTGCTGCGACAGCTATCGATATGAGTAAACCGAACCGGCGATGGAGATGTGGACAGCTTACAGAAGATCTCGCCCTTCCGACTGTTGACCTGCGACTTGTCGGACTCTGTCGTCTCTCGTCGACTCTCAAACGTGTTGAGTTGCACACCCAGCGCCAGTGCCGCGAAGAGGAGTGCAAGCAGATCTGGAACCTTTTCTGCATTTTCCTCAACATTTTCAAGGAAATGCTCAACCTCTTTTCGAGCAAGTTCTTCTGGGACATAGGGGAAAGCGAACCCCTGAGCTTTCTGACTGAACGAGTCGAGATAACTGTAGAGCTGTTCAGGGGGAGGTAGACATTGCAAAAGACCTTCGGTGCGTGACATGGCAGGCCATAACGTGGGAAAGGGGTACATAGCATCCTGAGCGGCATAGATGTCCGCCCCTCGAGGCATAGCATAGGACAAGGACTTTGGCTCGACTTGCAGGTTGGCGAACTAAGAGGTAATTCCATCAGATCATGACATACATCTTCGTTGCACAGCTTCTACTCACATCGGCTATGACGCTTGCGAGTCCTGGAGAACCAAAGTAAATGCTGTCGGTCTGGTCACTTGCGCGAAAGCGTCGTTGACGACTCGGCCGGCGTCCAGTAGATATTGACCTCACGCCAGAAGAGCCTTCTTCGGTCTCGCTGCCCTCAGAGAGCGAGCTTCTACCTGCGAGAAGACGTTCTTTGAGTCGTTGGTTCTCTGCTCGTAATCTCCTGAGCTCAAGAGATTGTTGTATTGGGCCAAACTCTGCACCTTCGCCCAAGACGAAATGGCATTCTTTGGGTAGTCCCCTGGCACAACACGCAGAGCATGGCTTCGTGCGGTCACACTGTGGACTGAGCTTAGCTTCGACAGACGGATCAACAAACATGAACGGTGTGACTCACCTTTACTTTGCGCTCTCGACATTTGGTACAGCTCAGTAGTTGACGTGGCTGGGCCTGCTTCTTCAACTTCTTCTCAAGGGCGGTCAGAGGGCCTTCGATTCGTGGTAAGGATGACGGCACAGTTTGCGGTGCCTGCGCGGTGCCGGGAACTCTCTGTGGCTCCCAAGTGTTCATGTCCATCGTCGAGAGTTTGTCGGGTGGAGCATGATCGTGGTCGAGGATCTTGAATCGTTAACATAGCTAGAGTCCTTGCGGTGTGTCAAAGCATCTGGTTACGAAGACACGGACGTTGGAGCGGCAAGTCAGCACATAAAACGACGCAACAGAAGGTTTGACCTTTTCCTTCCGAGCGGTGGAGCTAATGCTGCTAAAGGATCTGGAGGACCCACACTTGGAAAATGCAATCACTCAAAACGTAGTGCCTAAAGCCATGAGCTTAAAGCGGCACCTGTCAGTCACCCAGATGGCAGGAACTCTGGAGAAACCTGGGATAGAGTTACAGAGATCAGTATCTTTAAAGTTTGCTCATGAGCCCATATTCTCCATCTGTCTTGGTATCTCTCGAATTCTTTATGATGGAGCGACAAGCACACCATGCATGCAGCCCTAATAGCAGCCACCGCTGCACCAGAGGATACGGTACTGATGGGATCGAAACACTACGAGTCGGCCTAGAATTACTTGGATCATGCACAAGAGCGCCATGTTCCTAAAAGATCGGGTCTTGGGTGGATCGAGTCGTTGACAGGAGCGGGGACCGAGACCACGGATTAGATGGGAACCTCGATACAAACGCTATCATCATTCCTCGATTTCAATCGAACCCGATCCGTACTAAATACGCGGTTGACATGTAACATTCCGATCTTTCCGCCATGGGGATATGTAGTCTTGTCGCAAAGTGAAGTCAGTAACAGAAATACACTTTCGGCTTTGGCCGAGATCAGCAAACAACAATTCAAGCCGGCAGAACAATCGGTTCACCGAGTTGGCCGAGCACGCGGTTACATCAATTATCACCTTTGTAGTGCGCTAGCGCATGGCTGTGTGTAAAGCGACAAACAGATCCTAGCGAAAACCCCGTGTATCATCTCGGCCGAGATGTGATGTAAACAGGCAGCCAGCGTCTTTTCTCTTTCTACATCTACACATCAAATTCCAACCATAACACAAGCAATATCGTTCTGTGAAATTAAGTTAGGGCAAAGTATAGAGTTTTGGAGGATATAGATCATACCCCATATAGCAGGGCATGAGGACCCCCTGCGAAGCTCGAAGGATGCACATGTCGGATGTGAAATGCCATGCGTATGTAGAACGGTCGCAGGACAATCAAGACGTTTTGATGCATTGACAAGGCTGAATCTGCAGTGAAAAGGGTGCCGGTATCAAGATCACGGCTTGATGACTCGACTACTATTCCCTTCTGTCGTTCATAGGTCAATGCCGTGACTAATTGTCAGGAACCTGCGTATGTATTCAATAGTCGGCCTCATTCCCGGCTCAGGTCAAACTAGCTGCTCTCCCGAAACAGGCTGGCGGATGTACTGTTAAGTTAGGATGCGTAAACGGGCGTCGTTCGCACGTCCATCTGATCATGGAGATGCTCGGGCTAACCGGCTTGGCACGAGATGAAGCACGTTTTGCATCTGAGCAGGATTACAGACCCTGTGAATGGCTTGGACGGAGAGAACAATGGGGATACCACGGAGGGTGCTCCTTCAACCGTCACCGCTGCGCCCAACGCTGCAAGATGCTTATGACTTCCATTAGGGCTTCAGAGGTATCCAAACCCTAGCTACCTGGGTATTGCGGGGTGATAACTCACACGAATCAACCAATCAATACCATCAACCCAGGATTCAGGTCATCCCATTGACTTGCTTAAACGAGTAACGGCCGTAACGTCATGATTTCAAGGAGGTGAGATATAGGTACTCAGGTGACTATGTGAGTGTCCGGACTATCATTTTCGCACGGATGCTGGTCTCATCTATGTCTGGCATATACAATTGCGCAGCTTTCAACATCTATCTATGCTTCCCAGCGGTCGACCAGACGAATAGGCTTCAACAATAACGTTCGGTTGAACGAGTCGACCTCGCTGATCACACACTCCCATGTGTCGCCTGCGTAGGCCTTTCCAAGGCCAAGTTCATGCGGCAGCTGCATAGTAGCAGTGATACTGTACTCCTTTACAACGACACCCGTCTCCGTCTTGCCAGCACCAGGCTCCATGTTGACATGAGCCATGAACGTGGGTGGTAGCTCACATTCGTTGTAGTAGTGAGCACGGAAGAACAGCGACGCAAGCCAATGCTGCTCGGCATAAACCATAGCACGCCGAATGACAGTCTCCCGAGGCTGCAGTCCGTTTGAGATCAAAGCAAGGTTGGCACTCGAAAATGGTAAGGCCGATGGATTGCCGGAGAAGTCAAGTTTCTTGCCGGCCTTGTCTTCTGCCCGCATTGCTGCTTCAATCTGCCAATGCAGAATCATGTCACCATATCTGCGAAGTGGTGACGTGGCCTTGCTGTAAAATGGAAGACCAAGAATGCGATGGTGTAAAGGTTTGGTTACGAGAACGGTAGAACCGGCGTTTCGAAGGTACTCGATGGCGAGATGCATAGGAGCTTCACCATTGTTCTTCTCAATAGCTGAAGCCAAGACTTCCTTGTAGTAGACGCCTGCATCTTTTGCATCGGGCTTATCGACAGTTCCTCGATAGATGACAGGGATGTTGCGTTCAGCACACCATTGTGCACCAATCTCACACGCCAAAAGCATGAGTTCTCGAACGAGGATGTCAGAGTCGCCTTCAGTGGTAGAGAACCATGAGATGAACTCTTTAGTGCGAAATTCGATCATAGGGTCACCTTCAACAAAGCGTGCCTTAGTCCTGGATGGATGTTCCCAACCTAAACCAGTGTGTTTCATCGACCCCCAGATGGAGATTTCGGGTCTGGTCGTGTCTAGGAAGAGGCCTCCAGCCAAACGTCGGTTTGCTTGACGCTTCTCGGCGATGGTCTGCAGCTGTTTTAACATGCTGATCTCATCTTCGGAAAGGTCCCTGCCAGTCTTGCTCGGGGCGCGAACAGGAGGCTCACCGCCAACTCTGAGGACAACGTCTGGGCGGGTGTTGGCATCCACGCCAACAATGCGAGCCGCATTCCCTGGAGTGATGAATTTGACGTTGCGGACGAAACCGGACTGAACTTTGTGCTCAAGAGTTTCTCCCTCGGCGTTTATTCTAGCGCTGAATGTGAGGCAAGGTCTGTTGGCTTGCAGACTGAAGTGCCTTGTCGTCGACCATCTGGGCAGCATGGGGTATGGACGTTCGGGCATGTAGATTGTTTCGGTCATATGGCGTGCCATTTTGGCCAATGAGTTGTTATGATCAAAGAATGCGGTTGGGTTAGCGATGTGAACATGAACCCAGTGTCCACCATCGCCAGCATCCTCTACCGAAATACCGTCATCAATCTCATGCGCGCTTTCTCCATCGATACAGAAGACAGGCAAATCCCCCCAGTCCTTGCGTAAATGGCTCATCGAATCCTCAAAGCCCGGCGTATCACGCATGCCCATGATCTTGCTCATGAGGTGCTCGAGAGGTTTCGAGTGTTGCGAGGAAGGTAGAAGCAAGTGAGAATCAAAGCGTATACGGTTTTCATGAGGACTCAAGACACCAATTTCTTGTAAAAAGGTGAAGCCAGTCTTGGTGTCCAAGGGGTATGTGTCGTACATGCCAGTAGCCTGAAGGATGAGTGGGGGCAAGGCCTCGACACGAGGTAAACCTAGGAACAAGCCAGAGCACGCCCATGACTCGAGGAACTTTATCAGCTCACGATCGGCCTCACTGAACTCAACAGTGTGCCTGTATTGCAAGAGGTTTCCGTCGTTGATTTCGAATTTGTGTTTGCTAGGGCCTAAGCGACCGTGAGGGGTGACATCACGATACTCGCGACTCTTTTGGACGATTGTTTGCGCTTTGTGGATGAAGTCGACAACATATTGGCTGGTCTTGGAGAATTTATGGTTTGGAGATTTGCCAGCAGCAAAGATGGCCAGATCATCTTGCCATGCTCTGAGCCAGTTGCGGATCTTCTCGACGTTTGCCACTTGTTCTTTGGAACGGATTTGGATGAAGCCGGTGAGGCGATGACTTCTGCGATCATGACCAAAGGCGAAGCCTGCACGGTGAAGAGCTGATCGGACGGCGTACATCTGTTCCTGCGAGGGCGGGTCGTCCTTGGCCTTGCCCAGAAGTTTGGTGGTGATGAGTTCAAGGGTACCGAACTTGAGGTCGGTGGGATGGGCCAACGACTGGTGAGCACTATCAAGCGTGGATGCATTCTGACGGTAAACCTCCTCGCCTCTTCTTTGAAACTCGAGCATCCGAGTGACCAGGGGAGCTGAAACCTGCCTGGGAACGCTGAGGTCAAACATCTGAGCTCTGTCGAGCAGATCCTCGGTGATTCCAGCATCAGGAAGGAAGGGAAGGATGGGATCCACGAGGGAGGGCTCCACGAAGCCCAAGATGGCGTGTTGGATGTTCCTCTCCATGGCGTGGATCCACTTTCCGTGAACGGTATAGAACTGGGACTGGATGGGGTTGCCGACTCTCCTGGCAAAGATGGCCAGAACAGGCTCTTTCTCGCTCATGGGAAACTCAAGCAGAACAGCATCGCCCTTTCGCAGGAAACGATGATAGGGATCCAAAGTTTCCAAGTCGTCTGAAGTGGCCTGTAGCAGCTGAGCATTGTCGTCGCGCTCGTCCTGGCGCATTTCTTCTGGGCGGCGAAAGTTGTCCATTTCGCCCAATCTAGTAAAGTTGTTATTAGACTCGCCGTGGGCATCCACATCGTAGTTGATGACGGGATTGACGTGTTCGTGGCCGTGCTGTTCGTGCCATTTTCGTAATTGGTCTCTTATACCGCCACTTGTCGGCGTCGTTTGCAGGGGTTCTAGTTCGTCGAGAGAAGCGATTGCGGGGTTGTATACAGGAGCATCCGAGGTGTGCGAGGAGTCGAGAGTGGCATGGTCCAGTTGCTGGTGTGAAGTCAGTCTACGGCAGGCACAAAGTGGCGGGTCGACGCGAACACTTACCCGGGAAGATGAGGAGAACAAGGCTTTTCGACTTGTCCTTGATGGTGTTCTGGCGTGTGTGAGAGCGGAAGGCAGAGCAGCTACGTGTGCTCTTTGGTGTTTCAAGGCGCAACTCCAGCACATTTTGGCGACATCTGGACGGCGTCGCGCGACATGGCTGCGGAGACTGAGCATCTCAGCCGTATCTCTGCCTCGACTGGAGTCCTGCTGAGGATGCACACAGGATGCACTTGGGACAAGGAAAAAGAAAAGGTGGCGGATGCTGTGGCGAGAGTCGCACCTTCTTGAAACTTTCACATGCTCGATTCGGATTTCCGATTGTACGAGTCCAAAAAGATGGAGCTGCACGGGCCGCAGCGACGGCCAAAGGCTGAAGTTTCTTCTGCTCGCTCTCTCTCTCTCTGTCTTTCTCTCGTCGACGCCCGTCTCTCTCTCTCTCTTCTTCCTCGTCCAAGCAATTGCCACAGGTTAGTCATCTTGCCGCCTCTCCTCAAGCCCAATCCATTCCATGTGATGAGTCAAGAAAAAAATAGCATGTATTATCTTAGCGCCTTTTGGGGCGTGAAGGATGAGAAACTCTTGAGACTGATTATCTTTCGCTTCCACCTCTCCGTCATCCATGGCACATGTTGGCCTCGCTCGTAGACGCTGACTTTGTACAAGTAGCTAGTATGTCAAGCTCAAAGCCGCCGGCCGGCCATTTCAGCATTCTCTACTTTGCGTCTGCCGCTTCCTTCACCACAAAGTCAAATGACCACCTCGCAGCACCAATCAAGCTTTCGACTCTGTTTGACCAGCTTGAGAACATGTATCCTGCCATCAAGGAAAAGATATTGCACAGCTGTGCCCTCACTGTGAACTTGGAGTACGTAGACGTTGTTGCCGATGGCGATCTGCTCATCAACCAAGGAGATGAGGTCGCCATCATCCCGCCTGTGAGCTCGGGTTGAAGACGCCCGTCATGACAAGGCTACCATGCGTCACCAGACGGAATGCATCATCTCGGACAAACACGCCGGCACACATGTGCTCAAGGCGATGGTCGGCACTGTGTGACAGGTCTGACACAAGAACGGACACTGCGCAGTAGAGCACAAGATGACCGATCTGTGAGATGAGCTTTGAGATGAGCTTTGAGATGATCTGTGAGATGATCTGTGAGATGATCTGTGAGATGATCTGTGAGATGAGATTGAGAGCAGAGGAAATTGAACATTTGAAAGCAATCAAGACGGCCGCCAATTGGATGGTCAAAATCTAATCGCCATTTCCAGATTGTTCGAGTAGCGTTGTGTGAATTCTGATGGGGTCAAGTGTAGAATCTGGTCTTCCTCGGAACCAAGGTTCAAGGTAGTCGTCATGGCGGTGGAGCGCGGGGCCCGGGGGACGATGGGTGGGTTATTTCTGGCACATCGGGAGCCGGCGAGATCTTGGCTCGGGCGATCATACACTCTTCGAAGGAGAAAGAGATGAGAAATGATCATTGTCATTCTTGTCATTGTCATTGTTGCTTTCCAACAACAAGGCTCAGGCACGTCTCTGTCCCCTTCCAAACGAGCCCAGGCGGCAGCAGCAGCAGCAGCAGCGTGAGACGGTCGACTTCAACACGCTCCTCTCACTCACACCCGCCTCTCTGTCCAACGCTTGCCCGCCCGATCGTCAACTGTTGGACTCATCCTTTTTTTTCCACGCCGGCCACAAGAATCCACCCAGCACTCCCATGCCGCCGTGATCCTGGCGCCCTCCCTCCACACATGCTCGTCGACCAGACCTGAGCCTCGAAGATGCGATTCCGGCCTCTCCAGTCCGCCCTGGCCGTCGCCGTCGTCGCCGCCTTGACGCCGCTGCTGTCCCAAGTCTCGGCCGCCTTCATCAACTTCGACAACTGCCTGGACCAGAGCATCCGCAACTCGAACCCGCTGCATCTGCAGTTCATCCCGCTCTTCGTCGATGCGCGTTTCAACTCGTCCGCCCCGAGCCACAATCTCAACTTGACCATCTACGGCAACGTCAGTGGCCAGGCCACCCAAGGCAACTACCCGCCTCCCGACGATCCGCTGTGGCAGAATCCGAACGACACTTTCGGCAAGATTGTCGACGTCTCGCCTTCCAACAACAGGTACTCGACCTTGTTCCAGAGCTACCAAGTCCTCACCTTCGACGCCTACCAAGCCGAGCCCAGCCGCTTCTGCAACTCGACTCTGAATGATTCGTGTCCGTTGATTCCTTCTTTCTTCGCCAATGCCTCGGATCCCTCCGAGCTTTCTGCCTTCAGCGTCGGCCACGACTTCTACAGCCCCTATGCTTTCAGCACCATTGCTACCACCATCAGTGCAAAGTCTGGCGATGCTGGGGCTCCCGACATTGCCTGCATATCTGCAAACATCACACCAGCCCTCGGCCACACCCTTTCTGGTCTGTTGACCTACCTGCCCGTCGCCATTCTGATCCTCGTTGCCATTGCCACGGCCGCTGCTGGCATATACTCCCCGTGGGGCTCGACTGATCCCTTCAAGTGGACTACCAACTACGGCCGTGATCAGGATCTGTTGCGTCTCGTGACGCCCGGCTTCGGCGACTGCTTGCAGTACATCCAATTCATCTTCTTGACCGGTGCGCTCAGCCTCCGATATCCTGGCTATTACGCTCCCGTTACCAAGCAGGCGAGCTGGTCCGCTCTGCTTTTTAACGCGAGCTATGTGTCTTATGGCCCTGGTACGCAGTCCCTGCGTGACGGTATCTACGTCACCAACGGCACCTATGGCATGACTCGCATGAGCCAACTGGTAGGCATGACGGCTGTTCGCGATATCTGGGCTTGCATGGCCGTCTGGCTACTGGTCGTCGCAGCTGCTGTCGTCCTGCTTTGTCAGCTGGCATTCCTCGTCCGTTGGCTGGCACGTCTGCTCTCTAACACCCAAGAAGAAGACCTTCGCAACAAGAATTGGCCTCTAAGTGGCGGCATGGTGGTGCGCATCATCTTCAACTACTTTCTCCTCCCCATTGTCGCCATTTCCATGTTTCAATTTATAGTCGCCCCTCGCTCACCAGCTTCGGTGGTTGCTATGGCCGTCATTCTCTTACTGGCCATCATTGCCCTCGCCCTCTGGATTCTCAATCTCATCTTCCGCACAAAGCCACGCGCTTACCTCTTCGACGACCTCCCGACAGTCCTGCTGTATGGTCCTCTGTACAACACATATTCCGACGAAGCAGCTCCATTTGCACTCATTCCCGCCATACTTACCTTTGTTCGAGGCATTGCCATTGGAGCGGTGCAACCTTCGGGAATTGCCCAGCTTGTCATCCTGGCTATCTGTGAGGTCATCCTCATACTAACATTGCACGCATTCCGCCCTTTTCATTCACCGACCCACATGAATGCTTACCATACCTTCTTCGCTTCAGCAAGACTTGCTACCGTCCTTCTGATGGTAGCGTTTGTGCCCTCTCTGGGTGTTCTCGAGGCATCTAAAGGTTGGATCGGCTATGCTATCCTTTTGATTCATGCCATAGTTCTTGTCTTTGGCTTCTTTATGAATGCTTTGCAAACGCTCCTCGAAGTATTTGCCCGTATGGCAGGCGCTGGAGGCGATCCTCAACATGGAGCTCAGAGAGGAGGTTTGATATCGTTCGGTTGGCGTCAGCTTCGCAAGCGGCAACCAGGTAGGCAAGCAAACAGACCCGGTAGCATGATGTCTGATGCCGCTATCTTAGCCAACGATTCCGACGCAAAGTCCTTCAACATGATGGGAGGCCGATCGAGAAGCATGTCAGCGAGCTCCCAGATGATGCTTAGCCAGCATTTACCTGATAATCGCGCCAGTGTCGGGTTCGACCAGTTTGCACAATCTGAATATGGGTACACTCCCACAGTCGAGACGCCGACTACTCCGTATAGCGCGGTTCCGCAATCTGCAAGCTCTGCCGCCGGAAATGCCAACCCAGGAAAGCGCCCAATCTTGGGAATCAAAACCGAACAACCTCTGTCCGATCCGTACTATCGTGCGCCTCGACCACGCAGGAACACTAATGATCCATATACTCCCGGTGCCAGGAGTCGGCATTCGACGAGTGGCGATTGGAACAGGTTCCCTTATCAGGACTCTCCTGAACAGACCACGGGAGCAGACGATCTTGGCGAGGGCGGATCGATTGTGCCTCCATATCTTCGTACCCAGCATAGAGGTGGCTCAGATCCAGATCTGGCAGATGTGAATCCTCGAGACAGGACTGATTATGCTGTGAGAGAAGTCGATTTCTACTACGGTGTCAGAGGCCCAGCACTGTCGAATGCTCCGGCAAGAAAGCTCAAGACTGGACCCGCTGACCCTGTAGGGCCTGTTTCTTCTGCTACAACATGGTTCCAGCGTCTTGTGGGTGGCAAGCGTAAAGACAAAGGCAAAGGGTTTGAAGTGGTTCGCAGCTCGCGCATGCCAGCCAACATGGCCCGTGAGCCAATAGAAGACGAGGAAGGGCAAGAGTTGCAGACTTCGCCACCGATGAATTACTTGCCGTACAAAGATTCTCCCGATCCACAGTCAGCGGCTGGTGCTCGAAGATCTCACGGCTCGGAGGGCTACGGAGACATGGGCAGTCGTCTCGGCGGAACATGGAACAACATGGATGCTGAAGAGTCGGATGGCGAGAGTGATGTCTCGGACACACGGCCATCCTCACCGCCGTACCTACGACCCATCTCTCGAACTGGTAGCATCAGTCTCGACCACGAGGACAAACCTATCAGAGCACCCTCAAGTGCTGCTGAAAAGGATTACTTCCCAGCTTCGCCGCCCCCGCGACACCCGTTCCATGTCAATAACAGCGCGAGGCCTACAAGCATGGGTACGGTGCAGCAGCGTATGACAGGCGACAGTGTGTTTCAAAGCGTAGGCGTTGGCGAAGGCAGTATAGCGGAGATCGTGACCAACGATCGTACCATGAGCATGGAGTCACGACACGCGCCACGATGAAAATGTCAGCTTCCATTCTGATAATAATTATCTTTTTAGTTTCTTCTGTCCGCTCATCTGTTCTGGAGGGATTGATTCGGGCTTGGAATCATTTGGCGCGGCGTTTCAAGGCTGTGAAAGTTGATGACAACAGACAGATAGTTCCAGGTTGTACATAGTTAAGCTAGCGTGGCGCTCGAATGGTGTTATTTTGAATGTCACAAGTTCTTACATACCAGCTATAACCCTATTCATATGGGCTCATGAGAATTACCCGGAGTTAGGCGATAAGAATGACTTGGCATTCATGCCATGTTAGGCCAACCCACCGCTAGTGTTGCGTCTTTATCTCTCTCACAAACTCAACATCTTTGATGTTCCCTTCCTTGTAGTTTTCGCAGTCTTCTGTGCCTTGTCAAATTACTAGCAATCTATGCAGACATGACTGAAGAGGTCGTCGTACCACGGTGGCAGCCAGACGAAGAGCTCTCGGCATGCTCTATCTGTGGAACCACTTTCACCTTTCTCACCCGACGACATCATTGTAGGAGATGCGGTAGACTTGTCTGCGGACCTTGCTCACCGCATCGCATCACCATACCTCGCCAGTATATCGTTCATCCTCCAGAAGAAGGACCTCTTCATCCCGATGGCAATAGCAGAAGCCGAAGCAATACCGGATCATCCGATTACCTTGAGAACCCGGCCTTGGGTGGTGGCGAGACCGTCCGAGTTTGTAATCCGTGTGTACCTGATCCGAACTATGGACCACCACCTCATCAGCAGGAGGAACAAAGATCTCCACCACCACAAACCCGATCACGTGCGCAGACATTCGCTGCAGACCAAGGGACAACACCAGGCACGAGTTTCGCCAGGATGTTTGGATCTTTGAATGTGTCAAATCTGGACCAGACCCCGTGCCAGTCCGCTCCTCAGACCGTTCGGACATTGAGCGATTTTGGTCCCACTCCGCCTCCACCCACAGAAAGGCGGGGGTCGTATCGACCTCAGTTGCATACCGCGAGATATCAAGCTCTAAACAGTGTGCCGCAACGGCCACGATCATCTGGCCAGGGACTTCGCACTCGTTCGGACAGTGATACTGCACAGCTATCACGATCACGATATCGGTCTACATCACAAACGCAAACTAATGTCGTGGCTGCTCAAGCCGAACAAGCTCAAATGCAACAACCTCAGACTCGGGAAGTGCTTAGCGAAGAAGATGAGTGCCCTGTCTGCGGTACTAGAAACCATCCGTTTGGCAACAGTGGCTCGAACGAGGAAAGGGAACGACACGTCGAAATCTGCATCTCAAGTCACCTAGCAGGACCAAGTCATGGAGCGTCGTCAGCGGCAACGCCAGATCAGACGCGAACAGAAGATGACGAGATAGTGCCTGTCGGCAGTGTACCGCAACGAGCGTCTTCGATGCTGGGGGCTTCAACGGCACGACAACGAATGCTGGTGTATCATGCAACCGAAAAGGACTGTTTTGACGAAGAAGGACAGGCACAGGAGTGCGTGATTTGCTTTGAAGAGTTCGAGCAAGGAGCTGAGATGGGGAGATTGGAGTGCTTGTGCAAGTTTCATCGAGCGTGCATCAAAGAGTGGTGGACACAGCGAGGCAGAGGCACATGCCCGACCCATCAGCTCCACGACTGACTGACGGCCCGCGACAAACTGCGTATGGACGAGCATCTGTGGGAAAAGGACGAATCTGTGTGCTTTGCGACGGTGCGGGTTACACTTCTTTGATAGATTTCAAAGGACACTCATTCAATACCACAGGCTATTTCTCGGACAGAGCGCTGGACAATCTGACCAAATGGCAAGAGTAGACGATGGAATTCTGTAGACGAATCATTAGCATGTTAGACTGGCTGGGAAAGAGCCAATGGGTGCGGTGGCCCGTGCACGGTTCCTTCCAGTCAGCAGCTCTTGGGGCTTTTGACGAGAAACGCGTCTCGTTTTCAGGCAGGAATGAACAAAAGACAGCGACCAGCAACATGAGCGGGCAACCCATCGATCCGCGCCTGGAGGCCAGTGACGCTGTCCAGGCTGCGTACCAAGCACAGGCACAAGCACAAGCGCAGGCAGCTCAAGCACAAGTGGCTCAAGCACCATCGCGGCATCAACCTGCTCCGTATCCCGCGCCGGCACTCGCGCGCTCCGACTCTCAGATCAAGCTGTACAGAGACGCTGCACACACTGCTCAACAAGCCCAAGACGTCTCGCAGCCCTACTATGGCTTCGCCGCCGCCCTACAGAGTGGCCACTCGCCCAGCGACGACGATGCCGACCGACGCGAAAGCGCCGTCGGGGCCGACGTGGTCGACATGAGCCCTGGAGGTCCCATGCTCGCTGCTGATGCCAAACGCTCTCGAGCATGCGAGGCCTGTCGCGGACTCAAGGTGCGATGCGACATGGACAACAGCGGCCAGCCGTGCAAGCGCTGCGCAAAAGCCGGTCGCCAGTGCATTGTCACCCAGCCCAGCCGCCGCCGCCAGAAAAAGGCCGACACACGCGTCGCCGAGCTCGAGAAGAAGATTGACGCTCTCACCCAAGTCTTGCACCAACAGCAGCAGCAGCATCTGCCCCACCAGTCGCCTCTGCAGCCTGACGCCTATCCTCAGCCCACCTTCGACCCGAGCCCTATCAAGCATGAAGCTCCCCTTACCGATACCGACCACGAAGCCGATGACCGCCGCAAACGCAGACGCCTCGACGATCCCTCCAAGCCGCTCTACCAGACCATCTATGCCGAATTTGGCGAGTACGTCAAGCAGCGTGTCCGTCAGATCATCGACTGGGACTCGGCTTGCACAGTCTACGTCCACTTCAGAGACCGTCTGGTTTCCGAGTTTCCCGCTATCGTGATACCTGCCGACGCAACGCCCGAATGGATGCTGGAAAACAAGCCTATCCTGTTCTTGTGCATCTCGGCCGCCGCATGCTTCAGGTTCGTGGCTACCGAGGTGCAGGATGCTCTGACCGAGGAGGTGTTTGACGTGCTTGCCACGGCAGTCATTCGCAAGGGTTTGAAGAGCATCGAAATCATCCAAGGTCTGCAGGTTGCATTCCTCTGGCACAAGCCCCCGGATCGCCCTGCGCAGGCAAACTTCTACATGCTCATTCACATGGCCGTTGTCATGTCCCTCGACGTGGGTCTCGGTAAGCGTTTCAACCCAAACAAGGTCAAGCGTGGCTTTGGAGGAGTGGGTGCAGATCTACCTCCAGGACCTGGCAGTCAGCTTGTAGATTCAGATGCCATTGAGTCGCGCAGAGCGTGGTTGATTTGCTACTATACCTCGGCGAGTGTGTCGCAGGTCTTGCGTCGTCCTAACCTCTTGCGCTGGTCGAACTACATGCAGGAGTGTGTCGACATTCTCGAAAACTCGCCTGAAGCCGCTCCTTCAGACGCCTTGTTGGCTCAGCATATCAAAGTTCAGCGTATCTGTGATGAAATCTCCGTGTCTTTCGCCATGGAGGATCCCACCGCCTCCATCTCAATCTTGGATCCCAAGGTCGCTTACACGTTGAACGTGCTTGAGACCAAGCTCGACGAATGGGAGGAAGCACTGTCCCCTCATCTGAAGGTCCCTACCTTGATGTTCTACAGACATGTCACATCTCTGTATCTCCACGAGATTGGTTTGCACGTCAACCATAATACTGATGACTTCAAAGTGCCTTTTAGTGGTATGTGATTCTTACTCCCAATAGATCCAGATCAAACTCACTGACAATCACAACAGAAGGAAGTCTCAAGTCTGGCAGCCACTTCTCCGAAACACTCAGTCAGAAGCAGATGGCCTCGATCGAAGCTTGCCTCACCGCATGTCACAACGTCATTGGAACCTTTTGCGATTTTGGGCCAGAGACCGTATCAACTCTTCCCGGTCTGATGTATTTTGTGCGAATCGTCTATGCTCTGGTCGTTCTGATCAAGATGCATGTCGCAGCCACCTACCCAGGCTCAGAGCTTGGTAAAGTCATCAAGCCCGAAGACATCAAGGCCCCCGAGTTTTTAGATCGAGTCTTCCACTGCTTCGTTGCTCTTTCTCAAGGTCGCTCACAAAAGGCTTTCCACAAGGCCCACCAGATCCTCAGTCTCCTCCGCGAGTGGATCGCTTCGCATCCAAACGGTGTCGAAAGTACAAAAGACTCCAATGCACGTGGCTCACAGCTTCAACGTCTACCTTCGCGCGACAATGACAACCTTCGTGTGCTGAGTGAAGCCGCGACTGCAGGTACAGACCAGTCGCACCAGCGCACAGCCTGGAGCTTTGATTCGCCCTATGCACAGGCATCACAGTATCCCTCTCATGAAGGTTTGAACCAATCATCTCCCTCCCAAAGCGATGCCGCTTACAGCAATGCAGGAAATTATCCTTCCACCGTCATGTCTACTCCCAGCCAACCTTCCATGTCTGCTACTGACGTCTCTGCTTATGCCAGTATGCTTGATCCTAGCTTCGCTAAACAAGCTGGTGGTGCCGAGTGGACTCAAGGATTGGACTTTGAGCAAGCAATCGATGTTGCTTTGTCTGGCTTGGACTTTTCTGGCGATCTTTACACGAGTTTCTTCGGCGACGGCGCCGATGCCTTCCAGATCCCTCCTGATGCTGCTGCTACCAATGGTGGTAGATGGTAAAGGCTCTCAAAGTCTTGGTGATATCACATTTTTTTTTGAAGGGGGACACATTGGCTCGTCGAGCTTGCATCACTAGCTTCATATCTTTTTTCCATAGTTTTTGATACCCATGGTTTGTAGCTCCTCTCAGCTCTCTGACCAATGCATGTCTAGTTTGTTCCCATGGTTCGATGTTGATGTCATGGTACTTACGGCTCCATGATGCTCAAGCAGCTGATTGTGCTTTTGCCCACGTC
The DNA here is from genome assembly GCA_003992365.1 of Aureobasidium sp. P6. NCBI lineage: Eukaryota > Fungi > Ascomycota > Dothideomycetes > Dothideales > Saccotheciaceae > Aureobasidium > Aureobasidium sp. P6. The sequence continues at coordinate 18,317 of RZIQ01000028.1, forward strand.
TTGTCCGCTTGTAGAGGTGTTTCTCGGTCAACGTAATGCGCAAAGTTCAAATGGCTCGAATTAATAGATGGACGGTTCTCAGGAACCCCTCCGAGCTCTGAATCTTCAAGACAGACTATTGATGGACTCAACTACACAACCCCCTTTGTTGTCCCTGTCTCCACCACTTGAATGTGCTGAGCTGTTTTGTTTGCTCTTTCTCTTCTTTTTAAACCGCGCTGCTATAGCTATCGTGGGTTGCTATCTTCACTTTTCTCCCGTGGTCTTTGTGCTGTTCAGACTGCGTTAATGGAACATTCACCTTTGTCCTACAAAAAGTCATTATTCTTGCAAGTTGCGCACAGTGAAATTTCACCGAGTAAAAGTACGATTAAATCTGAGTCATGCCTTCTAGTCTTCACAGCGAAACAATACCGACTGCTTTCTGTTGTGAAGATCAGATGGTCGTTATCGCTTTGAGAATCAGACAGGGTTATGCTCTCCACAGCATCTACTTACGACCAATTTTTTTTTTTTTTTTTTTGCATGTCGACAGACCAAGAAGTGCGATGTACTGGTCACGATACACCATCTAGGGATCTAGCATCCAGGCCTGTGGTCCGCAGCGAAACAATTGCGTGGCTGTATGTCGGAACATGGTGCGATGGACGGTGGTGTTCAAGGGTCGTGTGTCCGGGGCTTATTTCCATTCTTGGATATCAGGGAAAGTCTTGCCCCCCCCACCGTCACGACATGAAAGTCTCTCTCTAGAGTACTCTACATCCGATCCAAGAACGGGGCAATAATTGAATTGACGGATTGTATTACTTGAAGTTCTTTTAGCAGGGATATATAAATGTCTTTGCACGTTTTTCTCTCATTTGATTTTTCTTTGATCCTCTTTTTCTGCTACCATTTTTCTTTTTTTCTCCTTCTCTCCAACAAACTCTATGTTTGCAGAATAACCACCAACACCAAAAGGAAAAGAAAGATAAATCACGGGTTCGAAGTTCCAAAACTCTTCATCATGGCCGACACGATTACGCATATTGTACTTTTCAGGTACCGTTCGGACATCACATGGTCGGACTTTGAGAAGCATTTCGAGTCGTTTATGGCTCTGAAGACGCGATCGGTGCATCCAGGTACCGGAAAGCCGTTGATCAAGAGTCTGAGAGCCGGTGCGTAGACCATGTCCCTTGGGATGACAGAGATGATGATTTTGTTGTTGACAGTCAAGTGCAACAACAGGCAAGAACCGCTCTTGGGAACCGTTCAGCAAAGGCTTCACCCATGGCTTTGTGCTCGAATTCGAGAATCAGGACGATTTGGATTACTATCTCACCAGAGAACCCGTGCATCTCGCCTTCTCGAAAGATGCTGGCCCACTGATGTAAGGACGGGCCGTCATTCGAATTAATGTTCCTTAGGCGTTTTTTTTTCTGACCTTGCGAGATATAGTGAGGACTCTTGCGTGATTGACATCAAAGACGGAGTTTTGTTCGGGCCTCCGGCGAAGCGACCGCTGGGTGATGGTGAATACCAAGGCTCTTGCCATTGTGGTGGTATGAAGTGGACGGCGAAACTGGGTACTGCGGAGCATGTCTTGTGCCATTGCTCCACGTGCCAAAAGTTGGGTGGTGGGCCGTACAGCTGCAATCAGATCATCCCGAGAGATGATCTCAAGATTGTGAGCGGGACGCCGAGTGTGTATACTTATACTGGTGCTTCGGGTATGTGTCTTTATATGCGGCAGATGGTGGTACGGAACTGACTGTGTGTGTGATAGGCAAATCGGTACGCTGCTACTTTTGCGGTACTTGCACTTCGGTATGTGGAAGATGCTGTTCCTGGTCAACTAAACGATACTGACTGAATCTTTTTTTGTTTTTCAATGCAGCATATCTATCATCATCAAGATGTGATGCCTGATAAGGTCATCGTGCGGACACTTTTGCTCGAGGGAGGTCCTCAGATGCCGGCTACTGGAGAGATCTTTGGAGAGGGCAGATTGAGCTGGGTCAAGGAATTGCAGGATGTTCTGAAGTAGAACTGGCCTTGAAGAGATAATGTTTGGAGTTTTTGGAAGTTTGGACCCTCGATAATTGACGCGCAAAGACACGTCTTGCCAAGGTGTAGAAACATGGAGTCGAATGTGGCTGTTGAAGCTATTTGGAAGTTGACCAGTTCAGGTTGTCATGTGGATGGGACTGGCAAAGTCCAACGGCGAACAAAAGGGTCCTCCACTTTCGCATGACAAGCAGATTGGTATGAACAAGAAGACAAGCGATATTTGACATGGGAGATCCTCCACCTTTGTGCTCAAGCCACAGCCCGTATTGCAGATCTGAATATAAGGCACGAAGATCTTTCGCGCGGGTGCCGGGAGATGGACGAACAAGGCCTGGGCGGATTGGCGGGTGTTCTGTGGCTTGGAAGGGAAAGTTCAATGACAGAGTTTGGCGCTATTTGGGTGACATCATCGGTGTTTCAACGCTTCATTTCCTTTCGAGATGTACAATGAATGCGATGCTGTAAAGACGTGGGATGGATGAATTTGAAGTCGCGAAAGATGGGACGATCTACACAGCTCACTCGTCTCCATCGAGTCAATTGATCAGGCAGATCATTGGAGTTGAAACCAGATGATTTGCGTGGAGGTCGGTCGAGATAAACAGAGCAAGGAGCCAGATCATCCCGAAGGTAGCGCACGGACAAATGACGTCGCCACTTGCGCATACAATAATACGCCCTGGCTCAGTCTCCATTCTTCAAGAGTCGCCATTCATCCACCTTTCTTCCCATCCTCATCCAATTCCTCATAACCTTCAAAATCTAAAAATCTACGCATTGCTGTCGCTGCTGTCTGATTCCAACGCCCATCCTTACGACTGAACAACCAATCCATCACCGCCGTCAACATGCACCGCACATACTCCATGCGCCAGTCGCGCGCACCCACTGCGTCGCAGATTCAGAACCCCCCGCCCCCATCCTCCACCACCAAGGCTGGCAGATTCTTTGGCAAGAGCAACATTGGTGAGTGCTTCGCGACGAATTTTGTATGAGCCTTTCGCTAACATGATCTAGGTCACACTTTCCGCAGAAATGCCGCTGGCGCTTTCGGACCCGATCTTGCCAAGAAGCTGTCGCAGCTGGTGAAGATGGAGAAGAACGTCATGCGCTCCATGGAGCTTGTCGGCAGAGAGAGAATGGAGGTCGCAGTAAGTTGAATTTTGATCAAACCACCGCGATTGAACTTGACGAAATTAACAATTCATCAGCAACAACTTAGCATCTGGGGTGAGGCTTGTGACGATGATGTTTCTGATGTCACCGACAAGCTTGGTGTCTTGATCTACGAAATTGGTGAGCTTGAGGACCAGTTCGTCGACAAGTACGACCAATACCGTGTCACCATCAAGAGCATCCGTAACATCGAGGCTTCCGTTCAGCCCAGCAGAGACCGTGAGCTCCACTCGGTTTTGGTGTCGTTGATTCATCCAGCTGACTCTTTTTCATAGGCAAGCAAAAGATCACTGATCAGATTGCTCAGCTCAAGTACAAGGAGCCCAACAGCCCCAAGATTGTTGTCCTCGAGCAGGAGCTCGTTAGAGCCGAGGCCGAGTCATTGGTCGCCGAGGCCCAGCTTTCCAACATTACCCGCGAGAAGCTGAAGGCTGCCTTCACCTACCAGTTCGATGCTCTCCGTGAGCACTCTGAGAAGATGGCCATCATCGCTGGCTACGGCAAGCACCTTCTTGAGCTCATCGATGACACCCCTGTCACTCCCGGAGAGACCAGAAACGCTTACGACGGCTACGAGGCCAGCAAGGCGTAAGTTTTTGTCATGATGTCACACATCAAAACATAGTACTGACAATCATCACAGCATTATCCAAGACTGCGAGGACTCTCTCACCAACTGGGTCGAGCAGAACGCTGCCGTCACCTCTTCCCTCTCCACCCGCACCCGTACCCTTTCTCAGCGCCGCCGCAACCGCCACCAGGGCGAGGCCGTCGACCTTGCTGGTCAGGACGCTCCCATGGAGAACCGCGACAGCAACCTCTGGATTCCCGCCAGCCAGCACCACAACGCTGACCGCTACGAGGACGACGATGAGGAGGAGGACGCTAGCGTCGTCAACGGCTCTGTCCGTGGTCGCGAGGAGGAGAGAATCGCTGCCTAAGTGTAGCACTCACTCTGTTTTGATTTCTATGATTGCGTGGTTGGGCATTATACCCTGGAAGCCCCCTATGTTTTCTTCAAGAATGCGGTGGTAATGTTTTCTTAATAGTCTTTATCTCTATGGCAGACAGCAGAGCAGTTTTCTTTCTTCCCGTTGGTTCCTTATATACAGAAGGGCCAGCGTACGACAGCATAACGACTCTGTTTTATTAGCAACTCCTCTAATTGTATCTCTTTCAAAAATGAATTGTGTTTTCCACAACCATCTTTGATCATCATTGTGGCCTGTTGCGTTCAGAGTCCACGCAGGTGTACGAGTCAATTGCCGCATACAGTGTCGTCCGATGCCAGAACCATTTTTCTCTACAAAGCCAAGATATTAAGCATGTCGCACATACAGTGGTCTCCGTCAGTAAGTAACCCAAATGGAAGCATATCAATGGCAAGATCCATACTTAGAACATGTCACGGTAGAAGTGATGACCTTCGGCTGATATGTGTATCGTTATGGAGAGGGATCAGCGACTGATCCGGCGGAATGCTGCAACCCAAGGTCATCTTGTAATTTTCGAAGTTGCATCAGGAAAAGATTGACAAAACCATGCCCTGCCCTCGTGATGTGTGCTCGAGTGTTTCTTCCCGCCTCCACTGCCGTCGTGTGGAGACAAAATGGAGAGATGTGGAGACCATTTTTCGCGTTTGTTTTCCCTCTGCAGGAAAAAAACATCATTCGCTACGTGAGCGACAGCATAACAAGGATGTCTCGTCGCTGCCAACATCTACGTAGCTTGTAGTATGCATGATAGAATGTGCTCCTGGATGGCTCGATATTTCATGCCTTCATCGAAACCTCAGTCTCTTGATAAAAGAGCTTCTCGTGAGGCTTGTCACAACACAAGGTTTGTGCTCGACTTGCTGTACTCGGGATCGACATCCGAGTCTCTTGAAGATGCGGTTCGTATCCATTACTTTCGGCCGGCGAGGTGGATACTGACCTCGAGTATACGGATAATTTTCCGGGTCAAACAAGAAGCTATGTCATGCTTGAAGCCAAACATGAAGCATGCTCTTGGGTGAGAGTGCTTATATAAAGAGTGGACAATGCCTTGTTCGAAGACGAGTCGAGCATCCAAGACATCGCCATGACCAGCCTGATCACTGCCGCTGCGGCTCTACTTGCAGTTGCTGGACCTTGTGCATCAGCTATCAATCTCAAGGTTTCCTCTTCTGGTGGTAATGCCTCAAGCCCTCTGTTGTATGGTTTGATGATTGAGGACATCAACAACAGCATCGATGGTGGTCTCTATGGTCAAGCCTTACAGAACAATGGTTTCCAAGGAGACAACCCAGGCCTCACAGCATGGTCATCTGTTGGTGCGGCCTCGATTTCGCAGGACAACTCTTCTGCTCTGTCCGGCGCTTTGCCCTCTTCGCTCTTGATCAAGTCTAATGGAACATCTGGCACTGTTGGTGCATCGAACTCGGGATACGGCGGCATCAGAGGTAAAGAATGTCGGTTGATCTGCTCTGTAATCATCGCTGACCATTCATTAGTGCTAAGCGACCATTACGCCAACTATTTTTACGTCAAGGGAGATTACAATGGAAATGTGACGCTTTCTCTTGTCGGATCTGATGGCGGCGTGCTTGCATCGACGGATGTGCTCGTCAACAGCAACTCATCAGCTTTTGGGTATTACGAGACGAACGACATGTACGCCGCAAAGGCCGCTGCAGACGGCAACAACACTTGGCAATTCACCTTCGACGCCTCGCTTGCTAAAGATGGCCAGCTGAACCTTGGCCTTCCTCAACTGTTCCCGACTACCTACAAAGGTCGCTTCAATGGTCTCAACAACGAGATTGCGACAGTCGTTGACGAGATTGGCGGCAAATTCCTTAGATTCCCTGGAGGCAATAACTTGGAGGGATCCTCGATTGAGGATAGATGGATCTGGAACAACACCATCGGACCCTTGATCGACCGCCCTGGCAGACAAGGAGATTGGTCCTACCCAAACTCGGATGGTATGGGCTTGGTTGAGTATCTCTACTGGTGCCAGGACATGAGTCTCGAGCCTGTGCTTGCAGTCTGGGACGGTCTTGTGTTGGCCAATGCTGGAGCAATCTCCGGCGACCAATTGAAGCCTTATGTGCAAGACTCGCTGAATGAGCTTGAGTACCTGATGGGCGACACCAGTACAGAATGGGGTAGCCTCCGTGCATCTCACGGTCATCCGGATCCTTTCCACATCAACTACGTCGAGATTGGTAACGAGGACATGCTCAACAAAGGGCTTGATACCTACCAATCACGCTTCGACATGTTCTACGATGCCATTCACGCTGCTTATCCCAACATTACAATCATTGCTTCTGTCGCTCCCGGCTCGACCGGCGGTAACGGCAGTGGCATCAGTGTTCCCGCAGGCGCCTATCAAGACTTGCATCAGTACCTTCCTCCCAAGGACTTTGTCGCCAAGTTCAACACCTTTGACAACTGGGACCGATCGCAGCCTCTGCTGGTTGGCGAATATGCATCGACTACCTTCGACAATGGCAGTGCAACCATCTGGACCAACATGATGGGTTCTGTGTCTGAAGCAGTCTACATGATCGGTATGGAGCGCAATTCGGATGTCGTCAAGATGGCTTGTTACGCGCCTATGCTCGAGCATTTTGACAGGGCACAGTGGTCTCCGGATCTTATCGGCTTTGATGCAACCACCGGAGTCACGCGTTCCACCAGCTACTTTGTGCAGCAGATGTTCGGAGCCAACAAGGGAGATACCGTCTTGTCTGTTGACTCTGACACTGGCTTTGGTCCTGTCTACTGGGTTGCCAGCAGCGCCGGCAGCAAGAACTTTGTCAAGTTGGCAAACTATGGCGACGAGCAGCAGGTTGTGACGATTGAATTGAGTGGGAAGACATCGGGTTCTTTGACAGTGCTTAGCGGACAGCAGTACGAGTCCAACTACCCAGGACAGGAGAATGTGAAGCCCGTGGTGACGGATGTGGGCAGTTCGAATGGGACCTTTAGCGTCACGCTGCCCGGCTGGTCCGTGGCGGTATTGTCAGCGAATTAGAAGCATGATATGATAGAATCTTGTAGACAATCAGATAGAAAATGCACTCGGGTGCACTTCTTTCACATGACTCAAAGAGGCTCTGCACAGAGTTTGGTGTTCCTGAACATCGACAAAGGTGAAAGCATTGGGGGAGAGAACTCCGGCCAGGATGACGTTTTGGACGATCATCACTCCCCGCACCTGCCTTCTTCTCCAAACAGGACGAGAATGCATGCAAGCAGGAACGTCATGATTGTTGCGAGATAAGCAGGGCAAGTGCCAGAGTTGAGCTTGAGTGAAGGCTTCCATCTTTCTATCCTCTACAACACATGATACAACGAACATGGCATTGACAATGGACAAGATTGTACGCGTGTCCCCAAGCTGATTGAAGCTGTTCAAGCTGCTTTTGAGGTGCTTCGTATGAGCTGACGATGCTGACACGAGTTTCTGACAGCTCCTCCACGGCTACTGCTGGGGCAACGCCCTCTGGTATGGCTCCAGAGGCCTTTGTCGCATCTACGATCCTCTGATGGTGGTCGGCTGTATGTCTCTGCACCACGCTCGACTCCTCAACTGGTCCACTGACACTCCTCTAGGGTTCCGACCTCCAGTAGAATCACACCTCAAGACTACCGGTAAGAAGCAGCACTGCTTGTCCAAGAGAAGGAACCGAGCACTGAGACAAGACAGACCTTGAACTATACAACGTGCGCACCGATGGCTGGTGCCTCATCTCCCTCGCCGCATCGTTGCTCGTCCTCTCGCGCGCCTACTCCCGCGGCGGCATCAACAGAAGCTACTCGAAAGCTTTCATCGCCGTCTCCATATTCCACCACGTCACCACTATGATTGGCGCATATCAACATTACAAGCTGGACAGCCATTACACCAAGGCCATGTGGATCGGTGTCTGGGTCAATGCCTTCTTGACCGCCGTCGGTGGTGTTGTCCTGGGTGGACTGGGCAGTGACTCGGTCTCCAGAGCCAAGGTCGCATAGATGTATGCTGTCGATGGATCGGACAAGAGCATTGGAAGACGAGTAGCATATGACTAGACGTTCATGAGCGGCACAGGGAAGAAGAAGATGACAACGTCCGTAATGATATAGACAAGAGTTCGTCGACATGAAGATGATTTTGACATGGACTTGGTCTATTCACCCCAGATTAGAGTTCATTGTCTTGCCCTATATCAAGCCTTACTAGGCATTCCCCAAAGAGTCTGGCAAAGTGAGTGCTACCGTCTGTGGAAGCGAGAGAACTGGATGGGCTTGGCGAGATGCATTCACAGCCTTCACCGAACCGCTTCCCGATGCTGAATATCCGAACACTCTGATCGTAATGTTTAAGGACCGCCTTCTTCTTGATATCCATCAACAGAGTGACTACTTGAATGCACGGGAAATGTACAAGATGTGTAGGCTTCAAGATGTTCACGAGCTTTGACGAACCCACGGCATCCATGACAGTTGCCAACGGTCAAGATGGCCACATCTGGATTTTGCAACGTCTATATTCATACCGTTTCCTCCCCAGACGAGCACATTTCTAAGTCAGCGCTATCGACAAGGCGTATTGACAAGGTCGCTCTTGCCTGACAATTCTTGCAGCGAGAATGGTCACGATATCTTGATAGATTCAACGTGCCTGACTATTCTCCGCCAACGGTATTGTGCTTTGGAGAGCCTTGGAGAGTCTGTCTCTGATCTGCCTTGTGGCCATTTTGTGTCAGATGTATATAACAGAACAGGTCCAGCCTGTGCAGTTTTGCCCATCACCACCTTTCATCACTTTCTCTTGAACCATTCGGCAGACTTCATTCCTTTAATCAACGTCAATCTTTTTCCTTTGAACCGTCAACATAAAGCATATCGCTCTTTTGTAAAAAAAGGCCTCATACGAAGATGCATTTCACAAACACACTCGTCCTCCTCGGCGCCGCCTCCATGGCCAGCGCAGCCGCCACAACCCAATACCTCAGCATCGGCAGCCTGAACTCCAACACGCCCAGCGGCATCAAAACACCCGCTTACGACGTAATCACCTTCCCGCTCACCGACTCCAAGACCAAAGCCAGCACCACCTGCACGGTAACCTGGGACTGGACCAAAAAGCCATCTTCGTCCTTTGTCGCGTGCAAAGACCCTTCCTTTTCGGTAAAGGTGTCCAACTACAAAAGCATCACGGATTTCAAGCTGGATTTGCAGCATCAGTACAACACAAAGACGGGAAAGAAGTGTGTCAATCCCAACGGCACGGGGTGCACTACCACGCTGGCTTCGACGACTGTCACTAAGGGTGCTGCTGGCTTTGCCAGCTATTGTGGTGCTTCGGGGGCTTGTGGCGCGGTCAGCAAGAAGGGTATGCAGGTTGCTATTTCTTCTTCAAAGACCGGTACGCAGAAGTAACGAAAGGAAGCCGAAGGGGGGATTTGTGTGAGCAACCCGGAGTCTTTTTTTTTCTTTTTTTTTTGGTACTGCAGTATTATATCCGCTTCTTTTTTGGTGAGAACTGGATTCTTTGTTAGTAGTAATGTTTCAATGTTTATGCTCGTCACAACGATCGAGGTTTTCAAATCGAGCCTAACTTCAAAAAAACAACATCTATGAATTTTCAAAGAATGGCCCATGTTGACTGCGCGTCTCTAAGAAAGGATGCACGGAGAGAAAGAGTGATGAAGCCACCAGGGTCACCTACCGCTTTTCCCAACTACGAAAGCAAACGGAAAAAAAGAGCGCACAATCTCAGCTCATTCGTTATGATTGCCGCAGATTTCTAACCTGTCAGGTTATTGATCCAAAAGAAGCAATTCGCTACATCATCGATATAGACAGGTCATTTTTTGTTTTCGTGTCCGTGGGTAAAAGTGAGAAAGAAGATGGATGTGGAGAGAGAGAGAAAACCGACAGATCATCTCGAGAACACGCGCCCAGCCATGTGTCACCGCTGCACGCATCCTGCAAGCAATTCTCTTTTCATACCACAGCAAAACAAACAAACCCCATTGAATCAATGAGCGACAGTCGAGATTGATCAAACAAACGAAAAGATCAACAGAAAAATAGATCAAACAACAAACATCTCTCACCTCTCATCTCATCATTAAAAGCCCAAACCTGCCCCGAACCAACCTTCCATCCCCGCGTTTCATCCCAGAACCCAACCTCTTTTTTTTTTTTTTTTTCTTTTTCCCCAAACGGCAAACCAAAAGATTAATTTTCCAAGAATGTCATCAAACCAATCAACCCGTCAAATCGCCACCTTTAGATCAGAAGAATCGGGCAAAATTCCGGCAAGAGACAGCACATCAGATCTCGGCACCGACGAGGACGAGGACGTTGAGGACGAGGACGTTGAAGAGGAGGAAGAGGAGGAGGATGACGAGGAAGAGGAAGACGACGAGGACGAGGCAGAAATCTCGCACGAAGAACGCGAACAGCGTCACCAAGCGGCACGCATGCTCGAGAATGAAGAAATGCTCTTCCGGCTGAGCAGGCAGAGGAACGAGGTATGCCATTTTTTGTTTTCCCTTCTTCTTGATCCTCTACATTCTCCAAACAAAAAAAAAAGAATCAACAAATTCCAAAACATGACTGGTGACGAGTGCTGTGTTGGTTGACTTCGTTTCTAAATCAGTCTGTCCTTCAAACGAGGATTTATTGCATTGCGAGGTCTGCGGGCATTACAGAGGAAATGCTGAAGTTCGACTACGAGATGGATTGGAGTAGCGCACCGAAACAGAATGCGAAGAGTTCGGCTGCCAAAGACGGCACGCGTGCGGTACCTGGCTCGAGCAAGAATAATGCTTCATCGCCTGCTAGTAACAGAAGAGACAAGGGTACAGATCAAGTGCGAGGAAGAAAGAGTACTGGCTCGACCAGATAAAACGACTTGGAGCTACGAGGTTTCTTCTGTTGTCATTCCAATCTTCTCTTCGGCCTTGCATACAAATAGTAAATGTGTCATGAAATCTTATATCGTTGTCAATGAAGATGTCTAGATATATATACCCAGTCACGACTGCTGTTCCTAGTTCAACCTACAAGGCTAGCCTTTCCACCACCATATTTGCCCTGAGGTCCATCAAGGTGAGCATCTAGTACGGCACACGTACCGCTCTTCACTGCTTCAACAGCTTCAGGGAGCAACCTCGCCAATTCTTCAACCGTGCCAGCATTACCGGCCCAACACTTGCCGCCAGAAGCTGCCTTTGCGATACCTGAATAGTCAGGCGTGGGTGCGAATGAGATATTTAATTCTTCGTTTGACACTTTGCTGCCCTCCCCATCTGGATGTACCAATAGAAGCGACTTGCGTGGTGCATTCCATCCTGTTCAAAGTCAGTATATAGTCATCGAACCACAAAGGTAATCGTCCGTTATTACCTTTGTTGTTGAGCACAATGGTCAGAATCGGGATATTGTAGCGCTGTGCAATCCAGTATACCGACCCAGGCACACTGAACAGGTACGTGCCATCACCCACGATCTGGGTCACAAAACGGCCTTTGCCACCGTTCTCAAAGTCGGTTGCAAGCTTGATTCCTAAAGCGCCACCTCCTGACCATCCGAGTCCTCCACCACCACAGTTGATCCATGATCCTGGGAACGTGGCTTGGATTTGATCCGCCACGAATGCAGTGTTGGTTACTGCTTCAATGGCCCATATGGTATCTTGAGGACAAGTCTTACGCAGCTGATGCATCAGATATGAGCAGCCAAACGTACCGTCATCGCCAGGCTTCGCTTGATCTGAGATCGTCTGTAGACGTTGCTTGTGTGAATCTTGAAGTTTGGTCCACTTCTCTTCGAATTTGCTGTTGGTAATTTCGTTCTCATACCTGGTTTTCAGATGCTCGCTGATCTGGGTCAGAGAAGTTTCGGAATCGGCACGATATCTCGCCTGAGCATTGATGTAGAACACTGGCATCTGTTGCTTGAGAGGATCGACGTCGATATGGATGATCTTTGCATCGTCTTTGGGCTTGCACTGTGTGGGGATCCAGGGAACATCGCAGTCCAGCACCAGAATCACATCAGCAGTCTTGATATTGTCTTCCACGCCATATCTTAGACCCAGCCATGCTGGGTGGTCGGCAGGGAAGCACATATCGCTACCGCCAGTATCCAAGACCCTGAGGCCTTTGACGGTGTTAGCCAGCTCAACAAGTGCAGTCACAGCATTGTGATTGCGCCCACTGTAGCCGGTTATGACAAGAGGTGATTCGGCCTCAATCAGAAGTTGTGCTACCTTTTCGACTTGTTTTGATGTCAACGCATTTGGTTCCACTGCCGTCCAGTAGCGTTGATCAAGCTTATAAGGCTCAATGTCTTCTTCCATAGCCTCTCGAGCGCCAACTAGGTATACTGGGCCCTTAGGTTCACTTGTAGCAAAGGCCAGCGCTCTGTTGACGAGCTGCTTGACATTGGCTCCCCGCTTGATCTCTCCGGTGTAGCGGCAGTATTGGGCAACGATCTGCTTCTGATCTGGGACGTCCTGAATCCAGTGAATGTATTCGGTTCTCGAACCACGATATTCGCCTTCTATGGTGTATGGAGAAAGCCCGGCAAAGATGAGGACTGGTGCTCTCCCGCAGGATGCATTGTGGACGGCAGCACCAAGTCCCTGAGTTCCTACATCGACGTGTACGATAACACATTGAGGCTTGTTTGTAAGTCTTGCATAGCCATCCGCCAGACTGAGAGCGACCATCTGAGAAGATGTCAGCAAAAAAAGTCGGATCTGACAGCATACGTAATGACATTCTCACTTCATTGGGACAGGTGATGATACGTGGAAACTTGCCGTCCTTCTCATTTTGACCTTTGACAATTGCTTCGATGATGCTAGGATGATCCGAGCCAAGATTGACGAAGCAATGAGTTATGCCTGCCTGATATCTTTGTCAGCGACACGTTGCCGGACTGCAGTATCCGCTCACCTCATATATAGCCTCGAAGAAGGCGAAGGACGCGGTATATACCCTGATGCTGTCAGCTAAGGGACCCGAGCTGCAGGTTAGAGGCGCTTGGCTGCATACATGATGTCGAATTGGAGCAAACTGTGACACAAATGACTGCAGGCACGCGAGCATCAACCAAACAGCAACCGATACCAAACAAATGTCAGACCTTCATAAAAGGCGAAAAGAAGCAATCAGGTGGGATGCCCGTCTGGTGTACAACACCGACCCCGCTCGGTAAAGGAGTACGGCGAACTCGGACCCCACTTTCCTGATCGACCATGGAGCTCTTCTTGAGCCTCAGGCAGGAAAGCCCAGGGCGACTTGCTGAAAACGAGTGTTTTTCTATTTCTAATACGTGCTTGCGCAATCAAATACGACGTTTCTCTAAACAATTTTTCACGACCTTACTTTCATCCCGTTTAGACGTCGATCCTCCTCCTTCTCATCTAAAACCACAAGATATACAGGTTGCGTGCTTTAACAAGCCAACCTCTCCGTACTCAATTGAGACTGCTTGCGGGACTCTCACCAGTTCCACAAGAGCGGTGCCAAGACAATCGCTATCCTCAAGAGGGACGGCTCGAGATACTGGAGCTACGTCCAGCTCTGTTTGCATTCAGCTCCTCCTCAAGCAGATGGACCTTTCCAAGTCGAGATGCAGGCAGCCATTTGTCCTCGGGCATAAACCACCAGGAGAGAAGGGCAAATATGGTGATTGCGCCGAAAATGACGGGAGAGTAGTTGAAGTTCTCACCAGAAACAGGGAACCCGAGAGGCGAGAACAAGACCGCGGCGAGATAAAGATTCCAGATAAAGGCGATCAAGTTCAGAGGACGGGACCAACGACCGAGAGACCATGGAGCATTCTTGAACTCACCAGGCGTCAAGAAAGTGCGACCAAAAGTGATCAGAGCATAGCCAGTGATTGTTGGAACACCTGCAGCAGAGACCAATGATGCAAATGCAGTTGCAGATGGGATGATCGAGCAAAGCAAAATTGCAGCAACGATGAGCATGACAGTGACTGCGTTTCTCGGCTCTTTGTTGGCAGAAACAGCAGAAATCCAACCTGAGAAAGGCAAGACACCATCACGCGCAACTGCCCAAATCAGACGAGACGAGGCAACGCCACTGACGGTAGTGTTGAAGAAGAGACCAAGAATGCAGACAATGTTCATGACAAGCTGACCTCCTTTGCCGAGGGCCTGGGCATAGATTCCCACAAAGGGCTGAGGATAATCAAAGTTGAACTTGCTGAGATCGGGGCAGCAGAACAAGAACAATATAACCATCGGGAAGCCCATCAAAGCTGACACCAGAGCAGATGTGAAGATACCCTTGGCAGCAACGACATTGGCGTTCTGTGTTTCCTCTGAAATGTGTCCGGAAGCTTCAAATCCAACAAGAATGCCGGCAGTGACGTAGTAAGACAACATCCAGTTCCAGACAGGAGGAGCACCAGTCAGGTTTTCTGTGGCCGTGAAGGCGAACTTTGCAGATTGGAAACCGTAGGTCTGAGACACTGCGATCGGGAACCAGATAATGTTCAGGATAAAATCGAGCACTATCAGAGCAGAAGCAATCCTGAAAATCCACTTGTAGGTTTTCGGGCTGAGGTAGTTCATGCCAATCGCAAGGAAGAGGATACCTTCAGAGACGATCCATTGCACAGCACGAAACTTGACATCGCTAGTGTCGGTAATGAGAGAGGTTACACCGAAGACCGGGAGTTCTGAGAGAATGAAATTGGCCGTGCTTTGACACAGCGAGGCAACAAATGTCGTCCAGGCTGTGCAGCTCCACCAGGCGACGACGAAGCCGAACAATCTAGCGTACCGGGGACCGCCAGCCTCAGCGGCCCAGAAGTAGATCGAGCCAGCTGCAGGTAGAGCAGAGCAGATCTCGGCCAATACAGCGGCAGTAATCATGGTGAAGACCATGGTAACGAGATACGAAGACCTGAATTGGTCAGTAACCGTTAGGGCGCAGTTGCGAAACTTATTATCAGAGAGACATACCAATAGGCTGCAGGGCCTCCTGCTTCAACGCCGATATAAAAGGTTGCGCGGATACCTCCAATAACATACATCGCAGCTATATACACGTTAGATGAGGTGATAATAGGGCAAATGGTATGTAATACCAAAACTTGCGGAAAAGCTTTCAGCGAATTTCCATTGGCGGTGCAAAGACTGGTGTGCCGTTAGAATACTGGAATATTTCTCGAATTTGGACAGATGCACTCACTTGCTTGTAGCCGAGCGCATTCTGCCCTGTATCAGGTCAAATGTTCTCTTAAAGGAAAGGGGAATCAAGAAAGGTCGATTCGATAGTCAATGCATCATCCTTACGCGTCTGTGAAGACGATCAAGTTCGTACGGTTCTTCTCAACCTGACTCTATCCCAATGCTCAAGAAGCAAAGAGATGGTCAGATGCCCGCGTGCAGTGACTTTTTGGTTGCCGAAATAGTCGTCGTGGAACTGATTTTCTTTCTTGGCCTTGAGAACTCACCTATGGCCATTATGCGCGTTTGGAGGATGCTTTTTGTTTGACTCATCTCTTTCGTCCGTTCGAGATCCTGAATAATCTCATACCAAGTAGCGTTCGTCTGAATCCATGCTCGAGGTTTCGGCAAAGTCGGATTGCAGGTCGTTCTTAGGCGGTGCGACGCTGCTGCGTTGCTTCATTTGGGTAGACATGTTGGGATTTGAACTAAAACAGGGCCAAACCAACAGAGAGGAAATGTGTTGGGAGGAGGGACTGCGGACGATGGGAAGGAGCCAGATTATTAGAACATAATTTTTTTCGCTTTCGTTCATGACTGGACCCTTGTGATCTCACTCATCGGCCCACCGTTCTTTTTGGCCGAGACCGGATCACCCTCCCATCGACATCAAGCCACAGTGATAAGCATCTTCCTTGCCAATTTTGCACGAGAAATGCTTGTCACTCCGCCAGAAACAATTCATTGGCAGTCATTATTGCTCGAAGGTCCTCAACCCGTTACAGGTACTTCACCAATGCATATGCAAGCGGCGAGTAGCAAAGTTTTGATAATCACGCACGGCATTAGAGTTCTATGAACTCCAGCCACGAGCCGCGACAAACTTCAACCGAGGGCGCCCGATATTTCCTTCTTCTGTCACTGGCTCAAATCACAACGACAGGGAATCATCACTCTACTCAACAACCATAGCGTGCAGCGAGAGCTATCGGTTGAAAATACTATCGCCGCTTCTGCCACCTCGAAACCCTTGTTGTCAAGCACACCACGCTTCTAAAAGTCTCGTTAGAAGATTCATCCTGCAGGAGCTATCCAAAATTCTCTCTCTGTGTTTTGCCATTGTAGCGAGTATTTTGCCTGACTAGACATCAGAATGATGCCAGCACCTTGTAAATTATAGGAATTTTCCATTAGCGGACCCCATTTAGCCGGCTTCGTCATGACCGAGCAATCCGGCTCAAATGCTTTCGAAAGATCTTCCGACTGTACCGGAATTTCGACGAACCAACAAACAGACTCAGAGAGAAGACCATCGTGGCGTGGAAGAGGCTCAGAGAGTCCTGCCTTGCGCCGCCGCTCTTCGTCGTCACGGATCCGGTCACTCGTGAGAGCTTCAAAGCCCAAGCGATGGTGCAAGCTCACTCTTCGATCCTGGGATGATGATCAGGAACAAGATTGGTGGTTTGCAGGCACTGCAATTCCACTTCTTGCCGCGACCATCGGTACGTGTCAACTTGACTGTTGTGCCCAATTGCTACACTATGTTGAACTACGACCGATAGACAAATGATAGCAGGGCTGGATCGGATTATGGGCGTGTCGATTCAAAAGTCAACTTAGTCGTGTTGAAGCTGCATTGTTAGATGCTTTCTGGTCCCATTGCTGACTCCAGCTCTGTGTTCAGGTCCTCTTGCCAATGTTTTGTCTATCGCTGCCCTTGTCACGCCATGGCGTATGTGTCTGCTTGACGGAGTGGACGCAGCAAGCTGCCCATGGAATGGAGCAACGGATTTAATCCCAGATCTTGACGGTCACACTTTTGCAGACCCCCACTGGTGCTACGCTCTCAACATATTCTCTTTGGCGCTGGGTTTCACAGGAAACATTTTCTTACTTTTCAACTTCACGAACCGCATCAGGTACATAATCGCGCTACCACTCACGATAGTTCTTTGGTATGCTGCAACTGGAATTGTGAGTCGACTCAAGCACACGTTGAGCATCAATGCTGATTTGAACTCACAGTTGATTGGAATCGAGATCTCAATGAATGAATATGTGCCACCTCAACGACCTCAGCAGAGCTACACACAGGGATTCTGGTATGCTGTCATTGCTGCCATCTGTTACCTAGTATGTTCCATGCTGCTCATGGTTAACATGCTTGGGTATTTTTTGGGACACTATCCGCAACGATTCAACCTTACCGATTCTCAAAGGACACTTATTCTGCAGACCATGCTGTTCTTCGTATGGTTAGCAGGAGGTGCTGGCATCTTTTCTTTGGTCGAGACCAAGTACGGACAAGACCTATTCGACTGGTCATACGTCAATGCGCTATATTTCTGTCAAGTGACCGTGCTGACTATTGGATTCGGTGATCTCTACCCTTCTAGCAACGTTGGCCGAGGCCTGGTTATGCCTTATGCTGTTGGAGGTATAATCATGCTAGGTCTGATAGTGACCAGTCTCACGACGTTTGCGTCTGAGCTTGGAGAGAACAACATAGTCCAGAAGCATATCGAGAGGAGTCGAACGCGAACAATAGGAAGGTCATATACCAGTTCGATCGAGCTCAGAGACCGCGAACAGATAGCACAGGGGCTGCGGCCAACGATATCAAGGCCATTCGACCCAGTCAATCGCAGTATAGCATTCGTCGAGAATACAACACAGTCGAAAGAAGAGGACCTGAACCAAAGACCCTTCAGCAATCTTGTACGCACAGCAACTATGCCCCTAACAGCGCTCAGACCTGCACGAAAGCCACGTTTGTTACTGTTGCGTCAAGAGAAAGATCGATTCAACGCCATGCGAAAGATTCAAAAGGCCACGCTAAAATGGAAGAAATGGTCTAGCCTGTGTGTTTCGGTATCAGCCTTTGCAATTTTGTGGTGCATCGGTGCCCTCATCTTTTGGATCGCAGAGCGCCGTGTCCAAGGCATAACATATTTTCAGTCGCTCTACCTTTGCTGGATCTCTCTCCTCACAGTCGGATATGGCGACCTCGCTCCGAAGTCCAACGCTGGGCGGCCTTTTTTCGTGGTTTGGAGTTTGGTCGCAGTTCCCACCATGACTCTTCTGGTGTCGGACATGTCAACTACCATCGTCAACAGCTTCAATCAGGGCACGTTCAGGTTGGCCGATTTCACCATCTTGCCCAAAGCGGGTATCTGGCGCACACTGGTCCCGCAGCTCGCACCGTGGGTACAGGCTCACAAAGAGCGTAAAGCGGCTCGAAGGCGTGTACAGCGAGGATTCGGGATTGGAACGGCAAACGAAGAAGAAGAAGCCACGATTGACAATCTGGCCAAGGAACAAGGCAGAAGTGCACCGAGTGATGGCGAATTGGCCAGGAGACTTGCACATGCCATTCGACGAACAGCCAAAGATTTGAAGGAAGACACGCCGCGCATGTACAGTTATGAGGAGTGGGTGCAATTCACACAATTGATCCGATTCACGGCTGTGGGGGAACGAGAAGAAGGAGGCAATAGGTACGAGGCAGATGAAGACGGGTTGATTGAATGGGACTGGATTGGAGAGCACAGCCCGCTCATGGCTCAAGAGAGCGAGGCAGCATTTGTGCTGGACAGACTATGTGAAAGCATGACAAGATACGTGAGGAAGATGCAAGGTATCTACGGGAAGGACGGCAGCGAAGGAGAAGGGGACGGGATGACAAGGAAACGGTCGCTCGAGATGGAGGAACTGGACGAGCAAATCGCAGAGGCGTAGATGGGTAGATGAATGTCCTTGAAAGATGTGTGTGTGTGTGTGTGTGTGTGATAATACAAGGAAATATTCGGTCAGAGAAGGGTGGGGAACGAGTGAAACGGAACGAACGGGCAGTGCGAGGTCGGTGACATGACGGGTGCGGAGATGATCGAGACTCAGCAACCCACGAGCATTCCTCCTTCGCACAACACGATGCGCTAGACGACACCCGCGTCTCTGGCCCGCGGTGACGATGCTCCTCCCTGTGACAGCGCTGGTTTTATCATGAGCCCGTCGTCGTCGTCGCCGTCGCCGTCGCAACCGCAACCGCAACCGCAACCGCAAGCTCCCTCGACCGGCCGACGCATCCTGTCGCGTTTCGCGTCTCCGCTGTTCTCGCAAAAGGGCCGCAGCATTGCCGACTTCCACATCAAGGCCCTCGATCCGCACAAGCAGTACTCGCCCGGCGAGAGCGTCAAGGGCTGCGTCGTCGTCAAGGTCGTCAAGCCCGTCCGGGTCACGCACGTCTCGGTCTGTCTGCACGGCTTCGCCCAAGTCTTTCGCACCCCCGGCGCCTCGGCCGACCAGGCGCGCGGCAACACCAATCGCATCGGTCGCGCGCAGGGAAGGGGCAAGAAGTCGGGCGAATACTTTGGCAATGGCTTCGCCTCGCTGTTCGAGGACGAGTCGGTCCTGTGCGGCGACGGCCGTCTGGACGAGGGCATGTACCGCTTCGACTTTGAGGTCCAGTTCCCCGACGACATGGACCTGCCCAGCAGCATCGACTTTGAGCGAGGCACCATCTCCTACATGCTCACCGCCACCCTGACCCGCCCCACCACCATTGCTCCCATCATGACCCACGACCAGAAGATCTACCTCGTCGAGCGCGTAGACATTGCGCCGCTCCTCCCGCCGAAACCGCGCACCATCACCCTCGAGCCAGTCACCAGGAAGATCAAACCACCCACCAAGCCCACACCCTCTCCGCAAACGAGAACCACAAACACCCCGGCACACGATGCCACTCCGCCCACTCCCTCGCTCAGCGAGTTTAGCCTCGACAGTCGCCTCAGCAGCAGCCTCAGTGACACGCCACACAAGCTCATCACCGCCACCGTCGAGCTGCTCAAGGGCGCCTGCTTGCGAGGGGACAGCTTCCCTGTTCGAATCACCGTCAATCACACAAAGCACATCAAAAGCATCAATGGCATCATCATCACTCTATACCGCCAGGCTCACGTCGACATGCATCCCGCCTTGCCTCTAGGACCCGTCACTGACGGCCAGAAGCGCAAGTACGAAGACTATTATCCCAAGTCCATCACTGGTCTTGGCGGCTTGTCCCTGTCAGGTGCCGGATCCAGTCATACCTTCCGGAAGGACCTATCTCAAATCCTGGTGCCTTTATATGTGGACCCTGTCTCTCTGTCTGCCGAGATCAATGCCAAAATCGGCGTGCCTCATGGTGCATTCCCCACAATCACTTCAGTCCCTGGCGCCATGATTTCCTTTCGATACTACATTGAAGTCGTCCTTGACATTCAGGGCAAGCTCACTCATGATAGATATCTGTCACAACACGGCAGTGGCCCGGTCTCTGCCGCTTCACGCCCTGTTGATTCCAAAGAGAACAACCTCTTCAATGGGCCTGACGACACTCCGTTCTTGATGCTCAACGGTGCCGGTATCCTAGACACAGCTCCGATTCGCAGAGACAAATCCGTCGCAACATGTACCTTTGAAGTGGTTGTTGGTACAGCCGACAGTGACCGGAAAGCCAGGAAGGGGAAGGAAAGAGCAGCAGAACAGCCTCTGCCACTTCCCGACCCTGCCGAGCAGACCGCTAGTTCGTCACGCTATGCAGTACAGCAGCAAGGCTACCCAGCAGCGGAGGATCGTGATCTTGAGACCTATCAGCATACAGACGTATATGATTACCAGCAAGGTCACGCTAGCTCTCTGAGTTATCAATATGGCTCCGGATACGATTATTGGTCAGAGCACGGTCAATGGGGCACAGATCAGGATTACTCGTACGACGAGTCTTACTATCCAGCTCATGACCCCCCACCTCTGGAAGACGAAGAGTCTCTTCCCGAGAAAGAGCGGTTACGCAGAGCTGAGGCGCGACTGATGCCCAGTGAGCCGCCCATCATGGCCTCGACCTCTTCAGCAACCGAACAAGCCACAGCTCCAGTGTTACCGCCTGACGGTAATGATCAAGAATCTGGACCTGCAGTCGCAGGACCGTCACAAACTGCTGCGTTGCTGTCGCGAACAAGGACAGGTCACACAGCCATCACCCAGGACGCTCAGAATTTGATTGACAATCGCAGCAGTCATCTGCAGGCAACAGATGACAAGCACGAGCTACAAAGGAGAGAGCTAGAACTCTCCGCCAGCGCGCCGCCGCCCACGGCCAATCTCCATGATCAAGAAAACACAGACCCAGGGCCGTCGGCGCCGTTAATGATAGATGATGACTTGAACGAATACGTATTAGGTGACGATGAGACGGCAGGCGGTGCATCGGATAATCTTCCACGTTATCATAGATAAAAACCAAAAGGAACGCGTAGGAAGTAAAAAAATCCTACAGACATCGATAACGATGTCATATTCACATTGCCGTTTCTGAACTTGGTCTCGTGCATGTACGGATGGATGCATAAGCAGAATGACATTTCTTCGCATTCGCGAGATTCGCATGATCGGCCAGATGAAATTTCCGTGGGGGCAAGAAGCTGCAAGGAATTCTATGCATGCGCGCAACATTTCTGCCTGCAACTCGGCCAAGCTGAGAGGATCTCGGTTATAAAGTGTAATCTCCTCTTTTATAACCAAGTCGCAAGGATCGAAACAGGGATTCTTTGGAAAGGATCCTCGTATTTTTGACCTTACATGACACGAAAAGCTTAAATCGGCCTATAACGTATGATGTATCGTGGCCTCCACACAGCTCGTTGAAGCTGGGTGGGAGGGGAGGCCTTATTGCAACTTAGGCGGCGGCGGCGGCGGGCACATGGCCGTCTTGGCCGGCCGGCAACCGAGAATCAACAGCAGTACTTCTTGCACATCCTGGTCAAGAAACCGCCACTCGAAGGGTCAGAACCACGCATGCTCGCCCGTCTGGGTTTCGTGATGGGCAATGTGACAAAAGCAGGCAGAATTTGAGAACAAGCGCATCGATTAGCGTGGATGGCGATGAACGAGAGTTCTCGATGGCATCGGTGATGTTTGTTTGCGTACGACACAGGCTTTTCCTGAATCCCGTTGCCGAGACAAGATGCTTTTTCACGAATTGTCGGATCGCAATAATGAGGACTCGCTGTTGATCTGAACAAGAGCATTGAATCGCTTACATCGGAATACAGGACTCAAATTGTTATAGCAGCATGACGATTCATTCGAGCAAAACACACACCTGAAATCCCCTTGCAATGTCGCCGGGCTTGAAAGTCGGGACGCGTGCTGTCGCGCGACGGCCAAATCGACCAGATCACAAACAGTCATCGGTGATGCAGCCTTGTTGTGCCAACAAGCCAATCCGATGGGGACGTAATAGGCTCGGCTCGGCTTACAGCAGGAATAGAGCAATGTTCCACTCAGCCCTCCCTACAGCTTAAGGCGAATTGACGGATATTCGCTTCTCCACTTCATCCAATGTTCGCTTGCCATTTTTGTCCATCATGCACCAAAACATGCAGAGAGGCACAGTTGTGTTAGCGTCGTGTGCTCTCAACATCATTTCATTTGCCCCACGCGCCCGTCATTGAAAGACAGAATCAGATTCACCCGACGGCGGAGTCTGGTCCGGTATGTACTTTTCGATCTCCAGGTTCGGGCTTTATGACCGTGGCCCCGTCCGCTCGTTTGCCTAGCTGGCTTGCTCACGACGATTTCTTCCCAATGCAAACCTTTGCACTTTACGCGCATCTCACGACATCGAGGAATCGCCATCGACCAAAGCTCTTTTCGAAGAGGAGCAAACGAGAACGAGCCGTGTGGTCTTGAAAGGTGCAAGGTTTCTTGGTCTGACACACTCCATAAAGTGTCCGACACTGGCGCTCATCGACACGACCTGCCCCAAAACGGCCAGCTATCGTCACCGCTGGTTGTCTAATTTGATCGGAGTCTGCCCCGGAAGGTTTGAACACTTGCTCTTGTTCCTTCAGCATCATCCATCGCAATCGCCCATCGAGAAATCGCCCATCGCCATCGCCATCTGTCACTATCCCGTGTGACCGCAGAAAGCAATCGGTTAGAATTTGGTCGTGACGGCTCCCATCTATCAGACTAGACTTCATGTTACTAGCGCGTGTCAATTGCGTTTGCCCCTTTCGTCGTGATAACTACAGAGCCTTGTCTCTTGTAGCGTTCTGATTGCTCTTGCTCTTTTGGCGCTCATATGACGACTCTGAAGGCGCTGCTTGAGCGACTGGACCTCTCGCGTTATCACGATGTCTTCGTTGACGAAGGATTCGACACTTGGGAGACGCTTATGGACATAACAGAATCGGATCTGTGAGTTGGGCCCACGGGTATGGCAAGCTGCAGCTGACTCGGACGACCAACAGGGAAACACTCGGAGTAAAACTTGGCCATCGACGAGTGCGTTCAAGCAGTACCATGTTGGATGATTGAACAAGGCATTGACGATATAACGACAGAAACTGCAGCGTGCTATATTCAATGCCTCCAAAGACAGAAAACCATTACCGTCGCCCTTCCATGCCATGGCCAAAGAAGAAGTAGCGACACAGGGTGAGGGTCCAAACAGTCGGGAAGCCACTGGCCAGCAGCAAATACAGAATCAGGACGTCACAACAGAGCAAAATAAGAGTCAAGCGCCCCGATCAAAGCGAAAATATAGGAGGCATCCCAAAGTAGGCGATGAAGAATTGTTTGGAATCGGACAGATACTAAAGCAAGACACTCGCAGCCTGACGAACACGCACCAGAACGACCGCCGTCAGCATATGTCATCTTCTCGAATCGTTCGTCACATGGTATCTGGATATTGTGGTAGCATTGCTAACAAAGGGCCATGCAGAAATCCGGGATCAGCTCAAAGGGAGGGAGCTTTCCTTCACCGAGATTGCCAAATTGGTTGGAGAGCGTTGGCAAGAGCTGCAGGCACACGAGAAGGAGCCATGCGAGCGTGAAGCGCAAGCGCTCAAGGACACGTACTACTCTGAGCTGCGCAAGTACAAAAAGACACCACAGTACAAGCAATATCAGGACTACTTGGTCGAGTTTAGAGCGAAACACTCGGAAGGCAATGCTGGTCAAGGTCGGTCACATGTCATGTTCATGTCTTGTACTCTTCAAGTCACTGACGTAGTCGGAAGCAGACAACAAGAAACCCAAGCTTGGCCACAGTCAATCGATCGGATACGATGACTCAAACATTGATGCAGACGAGACGGTCGATGGTGTCAGTGCTACTGACGGCTTCGATGCTGCCGATGGTGATGCACATGGCCAGCGAGACGAAGCCATGGACAGCATTGAACCGACACAGAACAACGACCAGGCTGCCTCCCCTTCAGAAGCCACACAACCCTCACCCACCTACAGCTCGCCCAATCCAGATCGCTTGTGGCGCTTTCCTGTTCCTGCGTCAGACGATGGCACCGTGTCGTCCTACTCGACCTGGCGATCCAATCACCAAAATCCATCCAACCCCCTTTCACACCGACGTCCGCAAAACCCCTTTCTCGCCACTCATCACACCGCCGCCCGCTCTGACGAAGCTGTCGACTCGCCCGCGACCTTTCGTCCTTCGATCCCCATCCCTCGGCCCAATGAAGCAACCCCAACTTCGACCCCCACTACCAAATTGCCCTCACTTACTCAACTCGACTCGATGGCCCCTCGAAACCCCCCTCATACTGCTTTGCTCAACTGGCCTTTACACACCACACTGCCGCCCATCGAACCAAAGCCAATTACACGCCGCCCGACCCCCAACTCCATCTATTCGTCCCCGACCTCCCGCTACAACGCTCCTCCGCCCCGTCCGTTACATCCTCCGCCGTCATTGTCCATGAACGATTCCCTCGACGTCGATCATCAAAACAAAGCCTCCCTATCCACTCTCCTCCGTGCCACCGAACACGTCGAACGAGACGATACTCGCTCCGCCCACTCGAGCAACCAATCGAGAAAGTCTTAGACATACGCACGAGATTACATGGAACAGAAAAAGAAAACAAGCATGCATACAATACTTGCAACCTGTTTTTCTTTTTTTTTTTAATCCTTCGCGCTTCGACTCTTCTTCCCTTCTATGCTGCCTTTCCCCCTTCCACTCTTGCGATAACCCGACAACCCTTTCTCGCCGCATCACAAAAAAGGCCATAGTTCTCCCTCGGCCCCTTTGTCAAGACTAATGCTGGGGAGACCCTCCTCTTCCTTTTTTTTTCCTCTGTTGCATCCTTGATGTTACTTGAATTCTTTTCTCGTTTCACGTTTCTTTCTTGAACCATGAGCGAGGGATGTGACTCTTTTTTTCTTGTGTCCCCCCCTTTTTTTTTGTTTTTCTGCTTGATCAGTTGTTCGTTCCTCTTGTATCGAGTACTTTGACTCATCCCCTTGGCTTTTTGTATATATTTCCTCCAACTGGACCAGAGAGAGAGAGGGAGAGAGAAGGACAAATTGTACTTTTATGAATGGAGAGCAAAAATTTTTCGTTTATCAGAGCTACACTGTTACGATTCTTTTCTAGTCTTTGACTTGGGAACCAACGGGCCCAGTTCGCGTCATTCCAAGAAGCTCAAAACTGCTCATTCTTCTTTGTTCTGCTCTTTCAATCAATCCTCGGTACGTCTGTTCTCGGCAGCCTCCAGACGCAAGTGCCTCCCAACCTCGCTCTCCAACTCGGCAGAAACACCTGCTTTCTTCTGCCCTTTGGCCGCACGCCCGAAAAGACAGCTCCACAGATCGTCCTCGGGGACGACTTCACCACCTCCTTGGCCCTGAACCAGCAATTTCGACACGGGCGCTTGCTGCAACTCGATCGAGTTTGCGGCGTCGATTGCCGCTTCCCCCAACTCTGGAGTCGTGGATTCGGAGCGTCGTTGGCGTTTTTGCATGTGCGCCAGACGTCTGGTGACGGAGATGTCGTAGACGTCTTCTTCGACCGTGTCGCCGATGAGGTACATGTACACCGTGGTCGGAGACAGTTGTCCGATACGGTGGACACGCGAGATGGCTTGGAGTTCGATTGCCGTGTTGATGAGGGGTTCGGCTAAGAAGACGTATTGTGCATTGACGAGGTTCAAGCCCGAGGAATCTGTCTTTGCGTCTAGAAGGAAGCATTCTATGCTTGCGTCGTTCTTGAATCGATCCACGGCTCCTGGCTTGCCCATACGTGAGAATCCGATACCGAATTGCTTGAATGCGGTGCCGAGCACGTCGAGAAACTCTCGGAACTGGCTAAAGACAATTGCCTTTGCACCTGGATCGTGTTCGCGGATCCAAAGAATGTGGCGGGCGAGGGTGTCGATCTTTGTGCCAAAAGACCCATTCAAATCGATCGAATTTATCTGGGCGAGCGTCTCGCTGCCAATGTCGACATAAAGTGATGCTGGCGTCACACTCTTCGCCGAGCTTTGACCTGGTGAAGAAGGTTCTGATTTCTCCTCTTGCGCTTGGATCTCGCGCGGCTTGTAGGTGATTTGGTGAAAGTCTGCAAGTGTCAAACGGCGTTTGCAGCAGGGACACGTCCGGTGTGCAGACCACCATAACTGAATACATTCTTTGCAGTATTGGTGGCCACAAACCGTGAGGACACCCTGTTCGAATGGGCTCTGACAGATGACACAGATACGCTGTGTTTCCTGAGAACTGGTGCTTTCTTCACGCAGATGAAGTAGAAATCGGTTTTTGGTCTTCAAAGCTGCCAGCGAATTCGTCTGTTGTTCCTGCCGGCGCGTTGCGGCTTCGAGTGCAACAACATCCAGGGTGTCGTCATAGTCGTCTTTGTGTGGTGCTACAGTATCTGAGATTTGTTGTAGTTGTCGATAGAACTCCAGACGCTGGTTCATCGTTGACAACAGAAGCTCGTTGACTTTCTCGAGTTTTGCTAGGACCTTGGTTTCGTCAGATGTGATATTAGCCAGCTGTTTCCCTTGGGCTTTGATGATGTGAAGTTCTGCACCAGCGCGCGCATTGCCGTCTCTCCATTCGAGGGCTGTTTCGATACTTCGGGCTTCGTGGGCCAAGCCACGAAGTGACAGTAGACCATCTGGTTTCTGCTTCAAGCTGTTGCGCTCTTTTAACAAGGTAAGCAGAAGCTCCGGCGCATGTCCTAGGCCATCTCGAGCAAGCACTGCCAGAGAGTTCATCTCCTGATCGACAAGAGGTACGCTTTGACCAGTTATACACGTTGAGCGATCGGCAATGACTGCACGAAGAGCATCAAGGTATGCGTTGAGGGTATCCTGCAACTTCGTCGAGTCTTCGTACTCGTCACCAGTGGTCTCTAAACCATCTTCATCCTCGTCAAGCAGAGGCTTGAGCAACAACTCCGTGGCTTTCGTCTTCCATTCTTCAATGAGCTTCGCTTGCGCGTCCAGAATTTTCGAGAGGTCTCGAGCTTTGTGAATCTGCGAGCCATCAGCCACCCTGCCGAGTATGAATAGAATCAACATGACTTACTATCTTGAGGTTTTCTACACCTCCAGGACTTTCCATGGTTGCCAGTTTCGAACGCTCGAGAACCACGTCCTCTTCACCTTTCCGTATTGTGCGCATGAGCTTCTCGGCTTTCGCAGCATGCTCTTGAAGAAGCTCTTTTCGAACCTGCTTAGCAATGTCGTAGTACATAATCTCTTGTTGTTCCAGTTCCTGAAAACGTGCCGAATCTGGCTCGGTAACCTTTGGATTGGCCTTCATTTGGAAGTATGCGGTACCGACGAAGAAAGCACAGGCGTGTTGAAGTTGGAGGGCAGAATTGAGAGCAGCTCTGCAGCGACCTCTAGAAGCCTGTTCAGGTGTCATTTCTTCCTCGGAATCCTCATCCACATCATCGATATTGTCCCCAGCGACACCTGAATTGGCCACGTCGGCTCTGCATTCGGCTACTATAGCTGCAGAACTCTCAAGTGCTGACTTGTAGATCTCCAAGGCCTTCTCAGCTCTGTTTTCATCGTCTCTCGCGTTGCCAATGATGTGACCACGAAGAAGCTGGGTTGTAATGGCGGATCGTGATTCAGTACGAATTGAAGTTTCATTCTGATCTATCATGACCTCCAAAACTTCGGACACTGTTCGTAGCGGGCCTTGGCCACGACCGAGAGCTTTCCTGTTCCTGCCGCCGACCTGAGGATGCAAGCAGGTTTGGCGCAGTCGACAAAGCCATGCTCGCATTTTCTGAAGTAACACAGATGACTTTGGATCCCAGTCGGCAGTGCGTGGGGATCCATCAAGCTTGCACCCACATTCTTCGCACATGGTGTCGAATAGCGTCTTGTAATTTTGTTCTTCGACTTGGGTGAATGGAAGAGTCAGCACGACTCTCCTTTGGGGAGGCAATCTGAGCTCTTGTCGGACTTGATCTTTCGTGTGGCGCAATGTGATCCGACCAAACAGTGTCTTGAACATGTCGCCATACTGCTTTATTAACCGCCTCCATGTAGCAGTCAAATCACAGAACGGTTGGTACTTGAGGAACACCAGAAGACCATACAAGTCTTGCACATCTTTCTTGAGAGGGGTTCCTGAGACTGCCCAGGCATTGACGCGCGGTAATAGAGAGGCCACCTGGGCTGCGGCACTGACGCCACTCTCGACCATTTGCGCTTCGTCGAGACATACTCTCCACCAGTGCATCTGAACCAAAGGGCTGCGCGGGCGAGTGTACTTGCGTTCTCGACGGCGCATTGAACGATCTGGAGGATCCACCGCGAAATACACTTCTTTGGCGAGGACATTGTACGTTGTGATTACGACATCTCTCTGAGCAAGATCTTGTAGGACTGACTGACCGTCGGTCTTAGACGATGCTGTGTTTGATATGCCCGTGTAGTGCAAGACTGAGAGGCCAGGAGCATGCCGAGCCAGTTCATCTTTCCACTGTTGAAGAATAGTTTGCGGCGTGACTATGAGCGTTGCGCGTGATGCAGTGAGATTCTGGGCTAACTTGGATTGCCCTGTGTCCAAGGGATGGAAGTCCCGCTTGTTGAGACATATCAAAGCTATGAGTTCACAAGTTTTCCCAAGACCCATTTCTTCCGCCAGAATACCACCTTTCGGCTCTTCAAGAGCATTAAAGTGCGAAGCATAACAGATGACGCCTTCAAGGTGACTGACAAAGCAAGGCTGACCGTAAGCGTCTTTGACTGGCGTATACGAAAACCTACTCTGTCGTGCATCATGAGGCAAATTCTCCCGATCAAGCATCCAGGCAACAGCGCGGGTCTGGAAGGGGTATAGTTCAGTCTCCAGCACCTTGCGTTGAACCGACTCAGGGACGTACGCATCGACGGGTGGAGAGTGCACACTCGAGTAGAACTGCTGTGGCGTCCAAGAAAATCTTTGAATGTCCTGAGATTCTGGGTAGAATTGACTGAGGACGTCCCAATCTTTTTCGATTGCAGCAGGACCGAAAGCAGAAGCCCCGTCCAGCCAGGTGATGGTGCATTCAAGCGTGTACACGGGACCCGATGGGCCAGTTGACCGATGCAGACGACAAACAGATTGGCAGACTCCTGTTTTGGCATTACGTCTCGAGCGCTTTTCCAGAGTCACTATGCGTGAAAGCAAATTGGCTGTGGGAGGTGAGATGGAAGCTGTAGTTTTGATTTCCAGAGTAGGGCTCTTTTTGTAACCGACATGGCCAACCAATGACAGAGACAGCTGAGGAGAGTCTTGGCTACAGGTGTCTACAAGACCGACTTCGATGTCATCTTCGAGAAGAGTATCAGGAGCATTGCGCCTGAATGAATCTGAGGATGGCAGCTGTAGATGGATCTCAAGACGTGCGATGGTGACTCTTGATCCGAGACAAGATGGCGTAATTTCCAGAAGATCTGTGTTTTCTAGCTTTGCACGTTTGCGCGGCCTGTCACTGTATTCGATTTGAAAAGCATTGCGACAATCCTCAAAAAATGTCGGTAGTGCTTCTGCGTCCTTTGCGATTATGCCCTGCTTGGCACTGTATGATGACAGAGCTGCTGCCGAGACCTCAGTATGCAGCGCCGTCGATCCCATCCTGGTCAAAAGCGAGCTCCACACATCCAGGTTTAGTGTCTGTCCAGAAGACAATAGATGTGGAAGGCGAGTTGAATTGAGGACGGAAGTCGCCGTTGAAAAGATTACCCCACGTCTGTCCGGCGATTGCACGGATTTTAGATTATCGCTCTTTCACATGCGCTCACTGAACATGGTCCATTGAAATCGCTGTGATTGTGGGGAGATTGATAGCATCTTGTGACAGTAGAGTGACCCCCCTGTTTGTGCGCACCGGATCTCCAAGTCTGTCGCTGATGGTTGAATGCGAGTGAGTCTTGTCAACTCGCGCCTTCGAGTATTCAGTATTCGCATAACCACTGTTGATCT
This sequence comes from Aureobasidium sp. P6, assembly GCA_003992365.1. Taxonomy (NCBI): domain Eukaryota; kingdom Fungi; phylum Ascomycota; class Dothideomycetes; order Dothideales; family Saccotheciaceae; genus Aureobasidium; species Aureobasidium sp. P6. The sequence continues at coordinate 49,031 of RZIQ01000028.1, forward strand.
GGAAGACATTCATGAACATAACGGTGGGACATACAAGTCTTGATAGAATTCTCACGAATCACAGAAGTGAGACAAGTAGAACTAGGTTCAGGAATTGATTGAGAAAAGGGACAACGCACATATAGAAACAGCCCCCAAAATCACTCGCATAACGCCTGGAAAGAATGCAGCACGTTTCTTGACGCTTCCATCTATGGCCAGATGTGTAACCAATTCAAATGAGCATGATCTACGCTATGCTGAGCTGGCAAATGCGCGAAGAAAACCGGAAAAGGAAAGCTTCTATGCCTTGACCATGAAGATCTGTAGAGACGGTTAGTCTGGAGCATACATTGTAGCATGAGCGTGATGTTACCTCTTTCATGGCTTGCGGGTCCATGAATGCCAACCGCTTCTGAGCAATATACCGTTGACGAACATTCTGTCTGCCGTACAAAGCAGCCACTGGAGTGGCCTCGGCAGGCGTTCCAGGGGCGGTTGACGGTGTGGCAGTACCTGATTTGGCTGCCTTCTTCTCTTCCTTCCTCTTCCTCTTCTCTTCCTTCTTGGCTTCCTTTTTGGCGCGTCGTTCTGCTTTGCGGGCCTTTTTCTCGGCCTTTGTCTCGTCTTCTGAGCTTGAACCATCGGAAGCCTTGCGTTTCTTGTCCTTCTTTTCCTTTTTGCGCTTGTCTTTGGACTTTGATTCGTCCGTGCTCTCGGAAGACGAGTCCTTTGCTGGAGACTTCTTGGACTTCTTTTCCTTTTTCGATGGCTTGATCTTCTTTACTTTGGGGGCCTCTTCGTCATCCTCGGACGAGTCTGAAGAACTCGAATCGGAGGAAGCGTCGTTTGCAGAGTGTTCGGTTTCGGCTCTCTTTCTCTTCTTGTTTGTTACGTCCGACGCAGGCTGTTCTGAAGCGGGTTTCGACTTGGGCATGACAGTCGACTTGAGATCCATCTTGTCACCGACCAAGAATCCAGCACTGATGAAGTTGACGTTGCCGTACTTTCTTCCCTGATACAAGGCCAGTTCGACGTCTCGTTGTGCCGTCTGCTGTTTCTCGACTTCGGCCTCGGATTTGCCGTTCAATCTGCCCAGGAGGCCCGAGTACAGACTCAGACCGAAAGTCTCTGCATTGTTGCCGGCTCTTGCTGCTCCCAAGCCCAAGTTGTCGTCTTTCAAGAGAACGCGAATATGTGAGTTGCTGCCGACAGTGTAGTGTGAAGCGTGGTTTGCATCTTTGGCGCCCAGAGTGTCACCGGGTTTCCAGCCTTGCGAGGCGAGAATTTTGTGGCCGAAGGAATCTGTCGCTTTGGCCCAGTTGTTGTTGTTTGGATCGTACGCGATCTTGGTGCGCCTCTTGGGACCTGCGAGACCCATGATGATGATGAATAATGAGGGTGAGGCGAGTGGAAGCGTGTCGTTGTTGTTATTGTCGTCGTTGTCGTTGTCTGAGGCTGCTGCGACCAACAATTTTTCTCCACGAAGAGATTTACCCCGCAAAAAGGTCCTCTTTCCTATTTGGCTCGGCGCAAAACTGCTCTAATGCCCATCACAGTCTCACAACCATCAAGCACTTGACCGATCAAACTTGAACAGTTTTGAAGCTGAATTGACAGTCTGTCCGGCAGCGCGCTACACCATCTGAGTGCTTTGCATTAATCAGTCGACCTGCAACATTCATGGCTCCCTCTAGAGTTCAGAAAACCAACAGAGCCTCTACGTCCGCAGACCCCGGTGACGACGGTGGATTTCAAAGAAAGCAGAGCAACCTATATCGTGATGAAGTGAGTTTCTTATCTCATGTTGCCAGCGTTCAGTGCCAATACAGTTGGTCGCTGAACATGTTGTATAATCGTCTGTACACGGCTGAACCGTGAGCCAAAAGGTCAAAGTCCGCCAGAACGAAGCGCGCGCAAGGATCGTCAAAACCCACGTCGACAAGCAGAAAGACCTTCAGAAACGCATCAAAGCCTTGAAGCGCAGCACTTGGACCCAATCGTAAGTTCCTCTCGGTTGGAAATCACCATTATCCTGCTTGATGCATATGTGTCATGCGATTATGGGAAAATCCCATGTGGAAATCATGCATCATCATTCCAGCCACACTCAAAACCCCCCTTTTCCATCATCCCGGCATTTCTTGCCTATCTGGCGATAGTCACGGCGGAGACAAGCCCGCAAGCTAAATAAGCCCACTGAGTTCTAGGCCCGCCAACGACATCGCCGACGACGTGCCATCGCACTCCGACCATACGGCCTTTCGCGTCTTACGCGACCTGCTCGATCGCAAGATGGAAATTGAGCGCCGCATCGCTGAAAGCATCGACAATCTTGAGCGGGCCATACGCACAACCTCTTGCGAGCTTGCCGCCGTCCTCAATGCTCGCGCCGAACTTCTCGCGACTGCGGGAGCTTCCACCGCTCTCGTCGTAAAACCTTGAGGACCGCCCCAGCGAGCTTGTTTTTCTACCGTCCGTCGATGACATAAATTGCATTACCTAATCATGGCATTGTTGCCAACCGCTTTGCTACATGCCGATGTCATGAAACAGAGAATACGGATCTCGGGTCCTGGGACGGACACGCGCGAGATCCGGGCTTGTAGGTGAAAGAAGAGCTGCCAAAGACAGCCGCATGAGACGAGTGGCGCTCTGTCAGATCGTGTTCGCTCACGCTTTCCTTTTCCACTGCATATCTTGGTTCCAAGCGATCAGGGCCGAGTCATGCACAGCATTTTGTCCCTCCAAGGCTAATCCCCTGCATACATACATTTATACACAGCATTTTCTTGGGCTGTGGCGCATCTGCTGCTCTGCCCTACACAAAAGCCTTTCCTGGCATTTGCTATAGTTCCAAACGCAAAAGTCATATTATCACGTAATATAGCTGTTCTTTCATCGTGTCCCAAGATGTTTCCAAATAAACGCGAACCTTTGGGGAAAGCAACTCGAGAAACCAAAAGTTTTGCGGAAATGCTCGGCACCTGAGGCGGTCACCTTCTCTAAAAGGAAGTTGCCCTTTCTACAGTTATAACGGAGCCGACAACAAAAGAAGAAAAATCCTCCCAAAGCAGAAAACGTCGTATGCTGCTGAAAAGCGAGACAAGGTATGGATGATAGCGATTCGTTTCTTCGTAATGTTTGAATACATTGCCTCAAGTCGTACATGTAGATATTGCCTTTTTTTTGGTATACAAGAAGCGAAAGGGAGTTGAATCAAAGGAAAAAGGAGGGAGAGGAAAAGCGTTATGCAAAGGATATGCAAGGAGGAACAAAAGAATAAATCCCGGAGGAAATGCCCGCGGAGATGCAAGAAAAAAAAAAGTCCAAGGTTGTGAGGTCAAGATGGAGAAACAAAAGCCACTCGCAAATGGATCGCTGACTGGCTGGCTGGCTGGCTGTTGATGCTGCGTTTTTGTAAACAAGAGGGGAAATCCAAAAAAAAAGGTAAACAAAAAAGTGTACGTGTCATGACCAGGGCGTTTCGATCGAAGAAAGCCGTCTTTGTCCTGGATGGAGCTGTGGTCGCTTGGCCTGTCCTGTGTCGTGGTCTCGTATGATGTACCACCGACAACCAAGTCAGAGCACTCTTAACATATCGAACGCATATCAATTGTGACCAGAACAATGCTTTGGCTGAGCGGTCTCACTTATTCGCAGAATTGTTATGTAAAGTGCTGCGAAGTGGGCGACATGTTCGGGGGCATGGACAGAGCACCTTGTGCCGGTCGATGGAACATCTGCACAAGACGCTGTCCGATACTCGGTTCGATCTCTGTTCCGTCTCTTGCAATCTTGATCTCTCTGTTTTCGTTCCAAGGGTTTCGTAGGCCACGGGTGCGATAGAAGGAAAGGCGGTTCGTCGAGATCCATTCCACCTTGAAAGACTTGCCCCATTCTTGCAATTGTTTTGACCCTGCCTCTTTCTCCTGACCTTGCGCTTCGTCGAAGCCGTAGTCTCCATCCTCGCGGACGGCTTCCCAGAAGATGGTCCCGCGCGCAGAGTCGTCGACGATGCGACCTTTCGGGGCCCACTGCGTTGCAGGAGTGGGTATGGATTTGGGTCCGGTGTCCATGTCTTTTGGCTTGGGATGCAGGGATGTGGATGGGGTCGTAGTGTTAGAGGTAATGGGGCTGAGCATGCGAGCATAACCAAAGTATTCACCAGACTTGTTGGCAGAGAAGACGAGGAACACACTATCAGCGGTCTGTGTTGTGCAACGTCAGCAGTCTGCAGTCAACTGTATCGATCGAAAACTTTGCTTCTTACCTCGTAGGCGTGGTTGAGGGCGACCTCGTTGTGGCTTTGGGTCGCCCAAACTCCGTTGCGCACACTGGCCTCGAGATCCTGCAGGGTGAGACTTTTGACGACAAAGTACTTCTCGGGTACGCGCGGAGATTTCGAGTTTGCTTCTTCACTGTGCCCATCGATTCCATCTACTTTGTCGAGCAGATCCTTGGGGGACTCTTTCTTAGGTGAGTGGCCGGCAGAGCCATCCACGATGACTGGATCAGACGGGGACCTAGAAGTCGCTTTTCGAAGAGACTTGTCGTTCTCAGTACTTGGGCCTGGCATGTCTGCATCGGGCGTTCTAGTAGATCCCCCATTCGGGGTACCGCGACGGGGTCTGCACACTAGGCGCACGCCCTGGAAACGAGAATCGTGAAATCTGTCCATGGCGGCAAAGCACGCCGCTTCAGAACGATAGTTGACAAAGGCGCAGTTGCTCTTGGAGATGAGAAAGAGGCTTTCGATGTCGTCTGTGGCTTCGCGAGAGAAGTGGTCCTTCAGGGCGCCAATCGTAGTAGCAGGGGGGAGATTGCCAACCCAAAGTGCGTGACCGGACTGTTTGGGTTTCCTCGGGGGCCCTCTAGGATAAGAAGGGGTAGGTTGGGTATCAGAGCTCTGTCCAAATTGGTCTACACGGTCATGTCAGCCATTTCGAGCTCAGAATCCAGGCCATGCGTTGAAGCAATAGATTCTGCATTTCACCATCAAGGCAAGATGTAAATATCGAGAACGTACTTGAGTATGGTCGAGGATGTGATTGCCGAGCAGCCACTTCGTGTCCAAACGACATCCTCGGAATAGCAGCATATCCTGTAGCGACTTGTCCTTGCGGAGGCATGGACATCTGGGGTGCTGAAGCACCATATGGGTTGTAGTAGTAGCGAGGGCCAAGGGAAGATGGCTGTGCCTGCGCGCGAGGTACGGCTGAATGCATCGCCATGTTCGGAGGATAACCTTGAGCACTATACGCAGGTACTTGAGGCCGGAAGCCCATGCCGGATTGTGGAACAGGCATTGCGTTGGCATACGACGCAGGTGCATGAGCAGCTCCAGGCAGCGCGAGACCCATGGCGCCCATGTCAAACCCGTGAGCTATCTGCTGTTGCTGATAGCCAGGGAAGGGATTGCCATGCTGCGATGGGTCAACACGTGAAGCTTGCGAGAAGGCATTATGCTGAGAATAGTGAGATGTCCTGCCACTTTGGTCTTTGGCAGCTGCTGAAAGGACTTTCTCTGGAGATTGGCTCGGGTCAGTGTACTGCATGGATTGTTGATTATCCAAGTAAGCAAAACTCTGTCGATCCCCTGGAGCTTGCGGTGCGTCTCCCATTATAAGAAGGTTTTGGCCCAGGCTTTCACTCAATTAAATGGGCGAGATAAGGTTGAAGACGATCCTGACTGGGGATTTGGTCAGCACAATGGGCATGCATGAAATTCCAGTCAAGAGATCTCGGGCTGGCGTGACAATGTGTAGCTTACGTGCGGCTCTGCAGCAGGTGTCAAGGCGGATCTAGTTATTCCGCAGACGAAAGAAACGACCACTAAAAGAAGAACTGACCACGTTACTCCTCCATTCCAAAACAGGACTATGGGCGATCGAAGGAACGTTGAGAACAGGAAGTAAGATGCCAATGGCCGACAAACACCATGGGACAGTGGAAAAGGAAGGAAAGGAAGTCAAGTCCGCAACGTGCAAGCGTGCAAAAGATGGCTGGTGTGACGAAGACGGCTAGACCGAATGAACAAGTGGAGAGGGGCCGTTCACTCCACTCTAACATGTCCACAGATACATGACGATGAATCTTTCCTCATGGTCTGCCAACCAACAAAACGATGAAGTCGCCTTTCTTAGGTAGCGTAGGGACAAGGACCGGTCGAGGGTTGTTGGAGCAAGATTGGAGACTTACGAGATGAGCTGGTAGGCTGGTCCTGGGTCCTGTGCGATGTGCAAATCTAAAACAGCCACGCCAATTGGGTCGCGGCGCGGAAGCCCCGACTACAGATATCGTGTCGAAGGCCGGTGTGTGCGTACAGACCGTCGAAGCGGCTCCACCAACGGCAGTGACGGGGTGGCTGTTGGTATAGCTCCACTAACGAGGCACAGGTGCCACTGGTGTGCTGGTCAATTTAATGATCGAAGAATGGGAGCAAGTAGAATGGACGAGAGGCAAGATGTTTTATTTTATCTATTAGCGGCGCCTAGGGGGATCCAGAAGCCCGAAAGACGTCCCTGGAACCACACTGGCAGGGTCTGTATATGAATTAGACTCTTTTATGTTACCAAGAGATGCGCGTGCTCGCCTAAGTAGCCATGTGAAAAGAGGGCAAGGGCATTAGCATGCATCGAGCGTTGGTACCGCCAAAGCTGGAACACGGCTAGGCCACGACTTTTGGTGGCAAATAAGCGTAGAGAACACTGATGACTGCTCGGAGTCTAATCCGATGACGACTTCACCGATATCATGGTCTGCTCTCATATCGCATCACAGTTCGACCGAGTTAAATGGAAGAAGTCGTTGGTTATCATGGATTGGCCAAAGGTCGTGGTGAAGGGTACAAAACGCAAGATTGCCATCCGACAGCCAAACCAGCCGTTCTCGATCTTCTCGGACCTGACGCCGTAGCTGTCGACCCTTTCAGATCGCCGGCATCTCTCTGGCTGGGTCCCTGGTTGATCGACATCTTTGTACCTTGAGAAGTTATGGAGCGAATTTTGATTTCTCGATAAATCTCCACGCGCCCCGCTTACATCTCAATCATGAGCCAGTCTACCCAGCAGCTGAGGAAACGACATTTTTGTTCTTGACACGCGTTGGATAATATATTCTGACCTCGCTAAAAATGCATGCGCTGAGTGGTAATCGGCAAGATTCTGATGGGGAAAGACAAACAGCTGCTCGTCTGTGTTGCCTCTGAGAGCTAGCCCTACATGAGTCCTTTCGTCAGACAAGTGCAGTAGGTCAGTATTACGACCACATGTTGTCAACACCAGATTTGAGCCTCAGGGGAATTCTTGCGGCTCAAATAGAGTATATAGAAGCTGCGGAGCCGGACATCCAGCTTTGTGTGTGTCATGGGCAAATACAAGAAAATGTGGGTCTTCGCAAAGATGATGCAGCTGGTACATGAGAAAATCGCCACTGACCACGGTTTTATCTGCTGGTTGTGTTTAGCGGACAATTTCCAGAGACCGAAATTCGGCAATTCACTGTAATTCGGCCGAAAAGTGTGCAGACAAATCCGCCTCAAAGAGGATGCGAAAGAAAGCGACGGAGCGTTGCGCCGTGCGGAGTGGCGGTCCGGTCAGAAAACTACTCCGAAATAGGCAAAAGTCACCAGAATTTTGTCATTCCTGAGATAGGGTTATGAGGAAAGGTGGACCAGTACATGGAGCAACCACATCCGTCGAGCCTTGTTGCCAGTGCGTGTCTTCCTCACATTTTGGTGGACGAAGTCGCAGCCGATGCCGCGGCTCCAATAAGATTTATGGCAAGTCGAGCTCCCCACAAATGCGAAGTGAGATCGCATTTCCAGCAATGAGAACTTTAAGAATTGCATGACGAATCGCCATGCTGAAGTATTAACTTCGTTTCTGCATTATTTCACCAACTAGGATTCTTTTACTGACTACATAGATCGTGGACTAGTAGGGAATACCGTTCGTGAGAAGCTGGAACTGGTCATAAACACCCGTGCTGTGACTCTTTCCGCTCCAGCGAACAAGCGAGCGCATGAAGTCAGCGGCCTCGCGTTCACTCTTCTCAAGCACGAATCTCTCTTTGAAATGCTGAATGGTTTCGGGCTTGAAACAAGGCAGGCCCGAGTCCAGCATGACAATGACCAAGTGGCTCAACTTCTCTGCATGTTGTCTTGCAGCCAGGAAGGCCTTTACACACAGTTCCTCGAACCATTTGAAGGGCTGGGATTGAGTTGATCCACCCATCACAGCAATCATCTCGCCAGTCAACTTGAATGGTGCACGCTCAAACTTGACACCACCCGGTGCAATGTCGAAGATGAATCCAAAGTCAATGTGAAGAATGTGGCCCGCGTCGTCGACCATGATGTTACCGTTGTGCCGGTCTTTGAATTGTAGCAAGTATGAGATGACTGAATAGGCAGCCATACTTTTGACGAAATTGCTGCGTGCTTGTTGGAAACGAAGAGAGTCCTCAGTCCCGTACTTTGAGACCCAGTACTCGTAGAGCCCGTTGACAGCTTCTCGACCGAGCATATCACGAGAGATAGAATTTGGCAGGACGTCAATGACACCACATCCGGGTGCTGTGGCGGTCACTCGGTAAGGAAAGACGTAAACATCTAGTCCGACATTGTTGAAAATGCCTCGGAAAGCAGCAATCATCTGCAACGCCAGGACATCCTGGCGACAATCGTCGCCAACTTTGAAGATTGCCGATTGCCACACTTCGTAACTGGTGTCCTTGCGAGGTTCGCCTTCCTCAGCCACATGATCCAACTCATTGTCGACGGCCTCAATTTCAGGGCTTCTCTCCTTCCGAATACGGAAGGTCGCCATATAGGGTGCTTTGGCGTGACTCTGAAGTGGTTTTCCAGACTTGCGGTCAATACCGACCACAACTCCGTCAGGGTTACTGGGAAGGTAAACTCCAACATCGACTTGGATCTTGCGCAACTCTTCTTCGATTTTTGCCTTTTTCTCTGGCTTGGGTCGCTTGATGAACGGCTTGAGCTTTCCAGAGATACTGGTCACTTCGCTAAAGAAACCAAACTCGCGCTCATAAAAGTCGCGATCCTCGTCCGAAAAGCTGGAGATGAGCGAGTCCATCACTTTGTCGAGAGTCGGCTTCACAGGGTCGGGGATCTGTGAGTCTTCATCTTTGAAAGCGTTGGCTTTAATGTTCCAGATGATTTGATGAGCGAACAATCCAGAGAACTTGGCTGTTTCCACAATGTAGCGCTCAACGTAACCAAGCAAATCGTAACGAAGCGTCTGGACAATCTGAGGTACATAGAAGAATGTCACATCAACAGAGTGGCTTTCCAGGGCGCGCATTGCGTATTGCACAATGAAAGCGTGGTTTCCGTACGCTGGCAGGAAGTATGTAACGGCAGTGATTGGGTTCACCGGGGCCCAGTATAAAAGATACTACAAAATGTCAGCAGCAAGTCCCCACTGGAAAAGGGGGCCATTGTTACCTTTAACTGAGACGACACATCATGAGGCATGCTGGTGCCAAGCATTATCTGCAGGGCATCCGGCTCATGCATGGCTCTTTGGGGATACTTGACCAGCAGAGATCGGACCTGACTATGGATAAGAGCGGAAGGAAATCTGAAAGCCATCTGAACAGCAAGAGACGGCGCCTCTGCCCATGCTGTCGAAGTCAGAGCGGCAATTGCGGCCTGAAACATTAACTAGGTTCCCAAGAGAATAAATCGAAGAAAGAGTGCTTACATCATTTGCCTTGCCTTGCTGGCCGTAAGTGGCATGCGACGTGTCCTGGCCCAGAGGCGACAGCCATACATTCAGTCGTGTGATCTCGTTCTGTAGCAAATGGAGCAGCAAATCCTGTCTCGCTTGCAGGGGTTGCATAGAAGGCAGCATCTTGGCACCCATAGAGCTGACTGTCTGAAGTGCCAACATGACATCCTGCATAATCTGTACTTCTGCCTTGACCTGAAGTTTGTTACCGCCAAAAGACCATCGTGCCGGGAAGCTGAACCACCTAAGACCGGCAGCAAGGATTTGATCTTTGAGTTCCCAGCGAGATTTCTCGTCGTATCCGGTACCATAACTTATGACACGCAAAGCCAGTAGAATAAGATGGAAGTGAACTTCACGAGCAAGTGGATGGCTACCGCTACGTCTCAGAGCAGCAAGGGTTACCCGCATCATACGATGGAAAATGCGGCCGGTATGTGGGTTACCCAATCTGGTGGCGTTGAAATGGCTGGACAGGAATTGGACCAGTCTGAAATGAGGGGCTATCAAATCATGGACCTGCTGTTGGCGTTTGGTGATAGCGCTCTTGTCAGTGGGAGCAAATTCTTCCTTGACGAAGAAAGGATCTAGATGACTGAGTATTGTGTTAATCAGGCGACCTGAAAACGACACGAAAGCTCGGACTTACTTGAAAGTTTGACTGAAGATGCCTCGCTTCTTCTGAATGGTCGTCTCCCAGCCTTCGGCTATCTCAACAAGAATTCTTGATTCCATCTGCGGGTTCTCCTTGATCACTCCCATCCACAACGAAACGCCCAACTTGATTGCTGACTTATTGAAGGTCATAAATGGAATGCCTACCAGTTGTTGAGCAATGCCGAAGCGGTCAGCATCGACCTTGCACAGAACTGCAGCAGCACGTCTGAGGTTGGATTTCAGGTCTTCGGGTAAAGATGGATGATGGCCACGAAGAGTGCTATTCATGTCCTTCAGGGAGGCGGTGATCTCGCGAGCTTGTTCGCTCAAAGCAGAGCGAGGCAGTCCGACCACACCAGTCTGCTGCGAATGCAAGAGCTCTTCGTCTTGTCTAGACAGTGTATCAAGATAACGGTATTCCTGACGAGTTGTGTACTGTGCAACAAAGTCAGACGCGGTGTTGACACCCGGATCCATCCTACGATCAATAGATCCAAGTCTTTGGTCAGTACCTGGGATCAGAGAGCCAAGTTCAAGGGCGAACGATCTGCCCATTGAAATGCGACCATACGCCTCCTCCTCGTTGTCATAGTCGGCAAGGTATGTCTGGAGAAGACTCTTCATATCCAACGGAGCACGATCCAGTGTCTTCAACACCCATCGACGACATTTTTGCTGGAAAGCGCGCAAGGTAGTTTGTCGGTAAGCAAAGTCGTCGGAAAGCTGCAGAGACACGTTCCCTTTGGTGGAGTTGTAGAATGACTTGCATTCGTACTCGTCAGTCTCGGCTTCCAAGCAGCTAGTCCACATGAGGCTGAGAAGTTCCAGAAGAGCGAAAAGTGACGTTCTCTGACAGAGAGATGAAGGGACCTGGTCAATGATGCGGTCTGCAGCCAGTGTCGCAACTTGTTGTACTTTATCGATACGATGACAGCAGCTCTCAAGCAGTCTTGCCAATTGTTGTGCAAGATTCGCAGCTGCAAAGGTCTGGCTCCGGCCAGTCATAGTAAGCGCAAGATAGGTGTCGACAGCGCTTAATGCCACACCGAGAAGACAATTGCTTAAAGCTCCGCTCTTGAACTTAGGGTCCAAGAAGTACTCTAAGGTTCGTGTACAGTCCCCGGATTGGGCACGCAGCACTGCCACTAGATGTGCTGCATTCAAGAAGGTGAGTTCAGCGTAGTTGAGCGTTTTGATATCGGTCTCGTGCTTAGGCAGGGCAGATATCAATTGAGACTTGAGCTGAACAGCATGCTGGGCACTCATACCACGGCGAAGCACAGTGTTGAGATCGATGCCGCTTTCTTGAGTATCGGCTTTGTTGCTGTCGATCAGTGAAGGAGTATACCATGCCAGAGTTTGGAGCTCTAGCTGATGTTTTTTGGCAAAGGACGAGTTGAGGACAAAATCATGTGCAATGAGGTTAAACCATGCATCTCTGCTGAGAGCAGAAACCATTTCTGGATCCTCAAACTGTGTATTCTCATATGGCATGAATGCTGCCAACATTGCCAAAGGAGGTAGTACCTGTGAAATTTGACCAATAGCCAACTTGTCAACAACCAGAGTTTTGGTGTCTCGACTCGTAACGTCGCTAGTGCTGACGACACCGTCCAGCAGATGGGTGAGATAGATCTCGTAAAGGGGCGACGTTGGAGGGATGCTCTTTGCCATGAGTACACGGGCGTCCATGACTGCTTGAAGAAGAGAGTCGTTATCGGAAGCCAATGCATCGGTCACAAGCTTGGCATATAGTTTCAGCAAAGGACGGAAATCGTTCGGCTCGCTCTGAGAACCAAGAGCGGCAGATCCCAAGATAATCTTAGCATCGACAGCAAGGTTGACACGACCAATCTTCTGCACCAACATGGAGATCGCAAGTGCAGTTATTCTTTCGTCGTTGCACTTTCTTGCGATAGCAACAATCGCTTCGACCACTGCTGCATGAACGAGGACCGTCTCCTCATCGTCATTAGCGACCAAAGAGATAGAACTTCCCGTGGGTTGTTGAGTATAAGAGGTCATCGAGCCGTTCATTGTGCCGTTCGTGGTACCGTTAGTATCGATGAGTAGGGATGTGTTGGCCCTGTTGGTAGAAGAGCCGGTACTGAGCACATTTCCGAGGCTGTAAAGAGTGCTAATGACCAGATCTTGAGGCAACAATTGAAGAATGTCTGCGAGGCAATTGGCTGCAACGACAACAGTTTGGCTGGTCATTCTACCCTGTACGATAAATCGGGGTAATGATCGTGCCAAGTTCGAAGCGAAGGCTTTTGAGGTCTTTGCGAGGATAGCCATACATTTAAGCGTCACGTTTGCGAGTCTCTCGTCCGCAAGTTGAACGGGGTCTGTTAACACTCCTTCAAGCCATCCCATAAGGATGTCGGAATCGGCAATATCTTCATTGGCAAGCGAGCAGCATAAAAAGCTGGTGAAGCAGCTAGCCTTGGTCGAAAAGGCTAGCTGTTGTTGCCAAGCCGAACTGACTTGCAGATAGTCTGCATCAGCGTCAAGAAGAACAACAATCTCAGTGAGTAGCTCGGTCAACTTCTCCAGCGATGCTGTATCAACATCTTGGCGTTCAATAAGGCTTTGCGAGTTTTGTTGAACAAGGTAATCTAAGACCTCATCGTTCTGTGAAACCTGGGCAGGAGTGACCATGACGATAGCCGATGCTGCCAGATATTTTGTAAAAGCATTCTGGAGCAACATCGCGCCCAAAGGTCTTCCCATGGAAGCGTAGACCTTGAGCAAACGTTTCCATTCTTTGATGTGAATACCATGCGAGTTGCGAACCGACGAAAGAGTTCCTTCGATAGCGATCATGAATCTCTCGGTATACAAAGTCTGCAGTTTCTCGATTATCATGGCTCTCTCCTGGATTGTACAGACTTGAGCTTTGTTGGCGAGTGAAGAGAGTAGGCCGAGGAGAGATACAGAGAAGGTTATAGTTTTTGCGGCATTGTCGAGATCCAGAGTCAGCTCCTCGGAGCTATCGACTCTGTTGATACTTTTACCTTCCCGCGCGTACGCATCAATCGTGTTGACGATAATGTCGGCGACCTGTGATCGCAAGGAAGGGTGCTTCAGGCCAATGTTGAGCAATGCCGATGTGACTTCTTGCACAAGGACCTCCCATGGCGAAGGATGAACATGACGCAGGAACGGCGAAGGACGAAAAGTCTGGGTTTGTGCTTCTGTTAGATAGGGGGTAATTTGTTGGAGCAGACGTTCAGCATGATCCAGAGAGTCGATGGCCGCAGAAGCGCGGCACAAAGCTATCAAGACTTCCAATTCACGAATACCGATGGGTCCTTTTGCAGCGCCATTGGTAGACTCCTGAGGCTTGTACAAGGAACAGAGACGCGGTATATCCTGATGAGCAGCATACGAAGGTGGAGCCTGTGCCGACAAGGCTGCCAACTTTTCAAAGGCCTCTCTTCGAAGCGACCCGCGAGACGTATGTCTAGTTACTCTTGAGTTTTCCTGCGATTTTGCGGTTTCTCATTACTTACAGTCTCATGACGATGGGAATATTCAGGTGTTGTTGATCAGGTCTAAGGGAAGCCACATGTCCATACATGAATGACGTTCGCAGATGGCCGACGAGGCACGGAAGTTGCTATGCAGCCAATGCCGAGCACCTCCTGCCTTTTACGTCTTTGCTTTCACTTCAGACTGAGCCAGCTTACCTTCAAGGCTCTTGCAAGAACTGTAAGAATTTCCTTGCTCATTCATTGACGTTTTATTCTACAACATCTCAATGAACGATGTGCTTCTGATCCAAACATCCACATCTACATACAAAAAGACCCAAAAGCACGAAGTTCCTGGATAAGAAGCGTCTTGCGCCGGTTAACAACTCTCCCCCCAAGTCACGTTTCGGTGACTAATGCGCATTTCTTTTGCTTCCTATCTATCAAATCGACTGCCAACTCTGAAACCTTTGGAACGTATTCCTTCTTTGTTTCTTGGCCCAAGCGACTCTTTACTCTTCTCGTCCGTCAGTTGGTATCAAACTCTGGGCCAAGAATGAGATGAACCTGCCAAGCACGACTGGGCGGTTGGAGCAAGCATGCCTTTTGGAAGATTTACGTTATGGAAACACAGAATCACTGCTGTCCTGGCACGTGGAGAGAGCGCCTCCCAAGGACCTTGGCTAATTGGGGTGTGAGCGGGAGAGAAACAAATCAAGTTTGCTCTTGTCTTTCTCTTTCCTCTTTGTATCTGCGACTGACTGGCTATTCGCTGTTCAAACAAAGTCCCCCGAGTGGAAAAAACGGTAAAATCGGACGCCTCATCAAACTTCCAAACAGTGTCTGCGACGAGATTGTTGAAGACTGCATTTTTCGCATCTCTTCCGAACCCCGCATATTCCACAACTTAGCATCCCGAGTCATCATAACTCCTTGACAAACAAAATGGCCAATCTCTCGTACGGTCGCGGCGGAGCAGGTATGGCAGCAACGAGCGCGACAAAGACACTCGGCTCATGATTGACCTACAGGCAACATGGCTCCCGCATCGCCTAGCCTCCAACCGGCCGACCTCAAGACCCCAACCATCAAGTCGCAAACCTACACCACCGGAAGAGGAGGCCAGGGCAACATGCAGCCCAATGTACACCCAGACATCACTCGCCAAACCCAGGACGTAGAGGCGCACCCGCGAGCTGGTCGCGAGCCCGAGAAGAACTTCCAATGGGGCAGAGGTGGTGCAGGCAACACGGCCTCGTTGACCAAGGACCAGATTGTCGACATCAAGGAGAGAAACGCTTCCAGACAGCGCGCCGAGGAGGCCGCTGCCGCTGCCAACCCACCCGCTTCTGGAGAGTCGATGGACCAGAAGCCCAAGAAGGAGACTAGAACGAACCCCGTCGGCCACATGCTGCAGCGCGTCATGAGCAAGGGTCAATAGATGACTCTAAAACGGAGGTAATGAAGGAAAAGGGATGCGGGCGTTGTTTTCATCTTGGCTTTTTTTTTGTTTGCTGTGTTTTGCCGGTTTTTTTGATACCCATTGGGTTTGCGCTGGAGAAGTCATCCACGGTCTAATTCTCGATTCCATCTATTCGATTTTCCCATTCCATCTCGCTCGAGCTGTCTATGTTTCTTCGCGTCTCATCAACGGGCCGATACATCTCGTGTCCACTACTGCAGGCCGGCATTTATTCGTTCCACTCCGATCGCTACCTTGCTCTGAGCTGCAGAGTTGTTTCTCTGACATTCGATATCGTCCGTCGCTCTGATTGAAAAGACTGTTTCCACTGCAATTTCCTTTGTAGTCCTGATTTCAGGAAACATCTCAGCCTTTGTTGTCTCTCCCCTTGCGTCTCTCGCATAACGCAGATTCTCCCTTGTTCAGAAACTCCACAACCTCATCACGTCATTCGCTCATATCTAGCAGGCCAGACAAGATTTACTAATCGAACCAGTTGGACAATATCAAAATAAAAATTGGTTTCAGAAGTAATCTATAGACATTAATATATATAAGCGTATCATTTATCATCAACAAGTGCAGCGAAGATCTATTCCTTCCTTCCTATCCTTTCTTCCCGAGGCAATAACAACAACCCCTTCCTTTCCAACTCTTAATTTCTGACCATAAAGACCGGCACATCGCTCAAGTCGACGCCAAAGTTTTGGCTAATGGCCACGCTCTTCCTCGAAGCTTTGTTGTCATTCTTCTGCCTCGTGCCTGCACTGCCGCCGAACCCAATACCGCGTTCCCAACCATATCCCAATCCACCCGAGAATCTGTCAAAAGGCACATCAGGGGCCTCTTGTGGTGCAGTAGAGCGACGCTGAGGTCTAGGCTGTTCGGGCAGTACCATTGAGCGACGCTGAGACTGGGCTTGCTGGGGCTGCTCGTACACGCGACTTGAGCGCTTCTGTGTCATGTTGCTCCTAGGAGGTGAGACCTTCTCGGGTGTAGTGTTGGTTTCGACAGGGCGGTAGGCGCGGTACTTGGCGCTGTCGTTCGAGGCGAAAGAGTCCTGCGATCTTTCCGAGGTCGCGGTGCGGTAGGTTGAGCTGGAGTCGGTGCGTTCGACATCTTCCTGGGCGGGACGCAGGTCGGTAGGATTCTCGGAGCGGTATCGTTTGTAAGGATCCTCGGAATGGCGTTTTCTGTGAGATCCTTCTTCGCCCAGGTGCATGGCAAATTCGGAGCCTTGAGGAGTGATGTAACGAGAAACCACTACGGTTGGAGCACGGCGAGGTGCTTGCAGAGTGGGCGAATAAGCTTGAATCTCCGGAGATTGCTTCGAAGCGTAAGTCTTCTTCTCGACTGTAGGCGATGAAAGCATCTCGTTGATGCTCTGCTTGCGATCATGCCAGGCCAAGGCTTTACTCTCCCAAGTTGCCGGCGATGCTGGTGTCTGAGGCGCAGAAGCTGATACTTTGGCCTCAACGGGCTTGGTGGATACCGAAAGCACAGGATGCACATTGGCAGGTTGCTTACCATGTGCAGGTACTCTTGGAGGTGCTCGAAGCGGGATCTGAGGTAGCTCGCGAGCTAGAGCAGGCGAAGGCTTTTGGGAAGGAGCCAGAGGTAATTCGCGAACCGGGGCTTCGGATGCTTGCGCTGTCTCACGAGTAGGCTCTTTTACTGGCTGATGTGTGGGGCGCTGAGGCATCGGCTCGTCGATAATCACAGCACTGCTGGGTCGAGCGCGAGGAGCAACAGACTGTGTACGGCGTCTGGTCTTTGCTTTCTCGGTGCTTGTAAGGATAGGCTCGAGACGGCCTTGGGCAAAGCCAGTGCCAAAGTCAATCGTGCCAACTCTGACATTGCCATCTTTGGAGACGGGGCGAGAGAAAGTACCGGACATTGTCTCAACTTGCTTAGGCAGCTCAGGCACTTGCTCTGGTACTCGAGGCACGGCAATGTTGTGAGCACTTTGAGATCTTCTAGTCTTGCCTCTAGTAGGAGGTCTCGAACTGGAAATCACAGTGTCGATTGACTCACGAGGGCGGCTCTGACTGCGTGCTCTCCGTTGTTCGCTACGTTCAACAGATTTGCCACGGGTTTGTTGCAACTCGGAGCTCGAAGCAGGCTCGGGAGCAGCGCGACTAATCTCATGAGGGTGGAACCAAGGCTTTGATGGATCGTAAGCTCCCATCTGCTTGACACGTCTGGTAGCAATGTCATAGGGCGATTGGCCAAGAGATTGTGCTACCGTGCCAAAGTCGGAGAAGTCATGAGAAGGCAAGGGTTCGTCTGCTACAGAAAGTACAGTAACTTCCTCGGCACGATGATGTTGGCTCTTGCTTCTGCTACGACTGCGGAAACGGAAGAAGCTTCGGCTCCTCCTTCTACCGGTTCCTTCTGGCGAACATTCAGGACTGGCAGGTTTTGACTTTGAGGCTTGCTTGCGGCTGCGGCCTCTTCCACGAATATCAACGTCCTCTTCTGCAGACTTAGCCTGAGGGGAGGCAGAAGGGCCACGCTCCATGCGACGAGTAGGACGTGAGAAATTGACGGACAGATCCTCTGAAGCACCAGGCACAAATTCTGGTTCGAGTTCAGGCTGTGGCTCTGGCTCTGGCTCTGACTCTTGCATCTGGGGTGGCACGACAATTTGTGACTGAGGGCGGGACTTTTGAAGTTTCCTCGTCTGCTTGGCTGGGGGAGTGAAGGGCGTTGTGCCAATGGTGTTGACAGAAGTGCTCGAAGACGATTTCTTGAAGAAGAAACTAGGCAGACTTCGGTGCCTCTCTGCTTTTTGTACGGCCGAGAGCTGTTGCGAAATATAGGGAGATCGAGGCGAAGAGACCTTGTCCTCGCTGATCTGTTCCAAGGAGGGTCTGGCAGATGCGACGCCGGCAGATTCCTTTGAACGCGAACGCTCAGCCTGGTCTGCGGCATCGAGCGCAGCGTGAAGGAATTCATCGCAATGGCTCTCCTTGACTATCGATCTTCTCGAAGCCTCGGAGCTGTAGCCACTATCACTCTTCTTCATTGGAGGCCGAGCAACGTTGAGATGCTTCTGGGAATTAGAGTTCTCGTTCTTCAAAGGCACATCACCAGTAAGTCTTCTCAGGGCCTCTTCGCGTGCGTCAATGCCCTCCTCAACTGGAGATTCGTCGTGGACAGTGCTCAGTCGTGAGACGGTAGTTGTCAATGCCGGAGTAATCGCGTGTGGATTCTCCAGTGTGTTGAATTCGGAAAGATATTCCTGGGCATATTCTGAAGCACGCTGTGCGATTTGTGGGCGGCTTGGTTGACGAGCAGAGCCATCGGTCTCGGCCTCGAAACTACGACGAGTAGGGGGTCCTCTACTCTTGGATCGTGCTCTCACATCAGAGGATGATCTGGCTTCTTGTTGTTCCGAGTTTCTTCGAGATGCTCGCAAAGAGACGAGTGTAGCACGGCTCGGGCGTACACACTCCGGGCTAGATTCTCCTTCATCTGCTGTGATGAATCCGTCGCCAGAGAGCGACTCCGAGACCGAGGGCTTTTGCTCCGTGACTTTGTTTTCGACTCGGTTGAGAAGACGGGCTGGCTCGGGTGAGGCTGCCCCGTTGGTGATACGAAGAGAGCCCATTTTGTAAGTGCCAATCTGCGGGTAAAACTCAGACGGAGTCGTCGGGCGGGGTCCTTGAGCCTCGATGCTTCCATCGGCCAGATCCAAGGCCTCGAAGTCGAGCGGTATGTCGAGTTTGGGAGATTCAGCAGGACGTTGCTGTCTAGAAACAGAAGCCGAGCGGACTGCAACATTGTTGTCCGAATAGTTCCTTAGCAGCTCGCGAGACAGACGAGTTTTTACACCCGCAGGAAGCAACGAGCTCCTTCGGATGAGAGGAGAAATCGGCTCTTCAGATTCATTGCTTTCTGTTTTAGCAGGAGCAATCACACGCTCAACATTTCTGGCGGGTAGCAATGCCTTGTGGAGAAGAATCAGATCCTCTGGTGATGCTCGCTTCTTCAACTCTTGTAGAAGAGCGATTGCCGCAGCGACGTCGACATCCGAGTTATCGGCAGCAAAGGTATGGCGCTTCGAAGAGGAACTGGCCGAAGTAAAAGAGGCCTTTCTCGATCTAACTCCTTCGCTTGGTAGAACGGTGACCGGTCTGGAAGGAGATTCGGAGTTTCGAAATGTGGCGGATCCGGTAAAGCTCACAGGTGAATCATTGGAAGAGAAGGTCCTGGCGTCTTCGCTGTAATCATTTCGAGTATTGATAGGAGTCGCTTTGGTGGAGCTTGTTTCAGATGTGCCGAGACAAGTAGAATTGTGCTTTGTTCGTGGTCTCATCAAACGTTGAGAAAAGGCATTGCCGGAAGATTGCGTCTCTGTTGATGGAGACATACTATCGAATGTGATGTTATCGTCGTTGTCTGTTGGTATCGTCAAAACCGTGAGTCGTTAGAAGTAATGATAGGAGTTCTCTTACTCTGGGATCGACGGCGTCCGTTGGGTCTATTTAGTGACCGGAAGCTTTGGAGTGCATCAACATCACACATTCCACACAAGCGGGACCGACTCGGTACTTACGAGGAAGTCTTGAACATCACAATCTTGAATCAACGGCGAGGGGTAGATTACGAATGGTGCAGTGGTAAGAAGATGATGGGCTGAGGGAGAAGGTATAACGGTGCAGTTGTAACGGCACAGCCACACCTAGAACACAGCGGACCAGATGCCGACAAATAGAAATTGTTAACGAGTGTGATGTCGGTGGGAGGCCGTTGAAGGATGAGGTCAAGATGTAGTGTGCAGGGGATTGCAAAAGAGGGGATCGAGTCTTTAAAAGGGCGACATTGCAGTAGGGTCGCGCAGGTGGCCGGCGTCAAAGCTCAAATCAGGTCAAGAACAGAGATGTGGCTGGGAAAGTGGGTTGTCGCAGTGATGTGCCGCAAGGATTCGTTTCACGGTCCTTGTTGTTCAGCCTCTGAGCCTCAAGATTCCGGATTTTGTCTTTGGACTCTGTCTATCTCATGCATGTCTTCTGACCAATCATGTTGGCGCGTGCCGTCTGTAACAGTCCATGCCGCCTATCTGTGTGCCCGTTCAATCCGTTTCCGCACGATGCTTTGGCGCTGCATTCGAGATCGTCATGCATCTTCGACGCAAGCACGTCGTCTGGGCACCCACGGACTCCGGGGTTGCCTGAAGATGCTTAGATCTGATTGTCAAAGATGGCTGGGAGCGAGAGCCGTGGGTTCTAAAGAAGAGCACAAGCCGGAGAAGCAGCACGGTTTTCTTCTTTTTCTTCATTCTCTTGGACCTCTCAAAATTTACGGGAATGACGCCTTGAACGGACCGTGGCGTGCGTGTCACTTGTCGGCAGCAGGATTGCAAAAAGAGCAGCAAGCAGTCAAAGCAGGCTGGGGAGGCCACAGCCACTTCGGCTAGCTACTCGAGTAGTACGTCTCTCGATCATCGACAGATGCGAGTCATCCAGAAGTGGCGGTGCCGCAGACATGCCATGTCAAAATGCTTGACCACTTTACATGGATTGAGGGGAGAACAAGGTTACTAACGTGATGCAAACAAGATCTGTATAGCTTGAGTGATTGGCTTGGGCATCAAATCGCTATCGTATCGATGCACTCGCATGCACCAGCCTTCCAACAAGAGTTTGATGGTGCTCACGAAAGCCGGCACATTTGAGAGTCTGTGGCAACATGAGTTCTCGGGCATGTGACTGGAACGCTCCTGCCAAACGCGATTGGAGTTTGCTGCTCGGAAGCATTTCAAGTGGCCACCATCACAAGCGCCTGCCCAGCAGTGCAGTACGGCTGTTGTTGTATCATGCGATGCACGATGAACCAATAGAGGGAAACGCAATGCATGCAGGTTTGACTTGACCCTCACAGAAACAAAGTCCAAATGCCAAGCCAATCAGCGCGTAAATTCGCGTCGACGCTGATGCTGCGCGTTGTTGTCCCACTCCCTGCCACCAGACCCATCATAACCCTTATCCCATCACTCTCTTTTGGAACAGGCTGCCGTGCGTCGCACCAGAACATCAGTAGCAAGCATGGCGCTCCTCACGTACCCTTCGTTGATCAATTACGAGGAGCAGCAAGGTTTGTTTTGGCCATGCGTCCCTTCGCAAACAAAGCACTGAAGCCCGTCAAACAGCTGCTTTCGAGGACTTTTTGCGCTCTTTCAAATCATCGGCGACCGAGGCTGAGGATGCGCTGGACGACTTGAACATCAACGACAATGACAATGACGAATACGACTACATGGACGAAACAGCAGACGGCGCTGCACAGAGACGCTCAAAGACAAAATACCTCGACCACCTGCAACGCGTCGCCGACAGAAAAGTCGACCACATCCTGATCGATCTGGACGACCTGAAGCAGTATGAGAAGGCGTTGGAGGACAGCGGCGCATCGCTCAAGCTGGTCTCGTCCATCGAGCGCAATGCACACCACTACATCGACATCTTTTCGCGCGCAGTCGACAAGCTCATGCCACAACCCAGCACCCACGTCAGCTTCAAGGACGATGTTATCGACGTGATCCTCACTCAACGCCAAAACGCGAACCGTGTCATGCAACAGGCGCTCGACGATGCCATCGACAACAACGCCCCGGACTCCTTCTTCCCTCCCGCCCTCACTCGTCGCTACACTCTCAATTTCAAGCCCGTCACCCCTTCCGAGTCCAGCAATGACAAGAGCAGCAAATCAATGGCCGTCCGCCAGGTCCGTGGTGAACACCTGGGTCATCTCATCACAGTCCGCGGTATCGCAATCAGAGTATCAGACGTCAAGCCCGCCGTCCAGGTCAACGCATACTCTTGCGATCGCTGCGGTCAGGAAGTCTTCCAACCGGTCACCACAAAGCAGTACACGCCAATGCTTCAATGTCCGTCAGACGCCTGCGAAAAGAACAATGTCAAGGGTCAGCTCCTGCACTCGACCCGTGCCTCGAAGTTCCTCGCCTTCCAGGAAGTCAAGATTCAAGAAATGTCGGACCAAGTCCCTGTCGGCCACATCCCTCGCCAATTGACCATCTACTGTCACGGCGCCTTGGCTCGCCAAATCAACCCTGGCGATGTTGTTGACGTTGCTGGTATCTTCCTCCCCACTCCGTACACAGGCTTCAAGGCTATCAAGGCTGGCCTGTTGACCGACACGTATCTCGAGGCTCAATACGTCCACCAACACAAGAAGGCCTACGAGTCGATGGTTTTGGCTCCCAGCACCGTGCGTCGTATGGCCGACCTGGAGCAATCAGGGCAGCTCTATGAATACTTGAGCAGATCGATTGCTCCTGAAATTTTTGGTCATCTCGATGTCAAGAAGGCTCTTCTGTTGCAATTGATCGGAGGTGTGACCAAGGAGATGGGCGATGGTATGCGCATTCGTGGTGATATCAATGTTTGCTTGATGGGCGATCCAGGTGTTGCCAAATCGCAATTGCTAAAGTACATCACAAAAGTCGCGCCGCGCGGTGTCTACACAACAGGTCGTGGCTCAAGTGGTGTCGGTCTTACTGCTGCCGTCATGAGAGATCCTGTTACGGATGAGATGGTCCTCGAGGGAGGTGCTCTCGTCCTCGCAGACAATGGCATGTGCTGTATTGATGAGTTTGACAAGATGGACGACAGTGACAGAACCGCCATTCACGAAGTCATGGAGCAGCAGACAATCTCCATTTCAAAGGCAGGTATCACAACGACACTAAACGCTCGAACTTCGATTTTGGCAGCAGCCAACCCGCTATATGGACGTTACAACCCTCGCATTTCTCCTGTCGAGAACATCAACCTGCCAGCTGCATTGCTGAGTAGATTCGATATCCTCTTCCTCATCCTCGACACACCTTCTCGTGACGCTGATGAAGACCTGGCCCGTCACGTTACTCACGTCCACATTCACAATGCTCACCCCGAGCCTGCAGGCGGCGGTCTGATCTTCTCGCCAAACGAAGTCCGTCAATGGGTTGCTCGCGCTAGATCGTTCCGACCAGTCATCCCCAAAGCCGTTTCCGACTACCTCGTAGGTGCCTATGTGCGATTACGCCAGCAACAAAAACGCGACGAGTCCGCCAAGAAGACCTTCACACACACGTCTCCTCGTACGCTGCTCGGCGTGATGCGTCTGTCACAAGCGCTCGCCCGTCTGCGTTTCGCAGAAGAAGTCATCACCGAAGATGTAGACGAGGCCCTGCGTCTCACCGAAGTCAGCAAAGCATCACTGTACGAAGACGACCGCTCTCGCCGTGGTGACATGAGCGTCAGCAGCCGCATCTTCAATCTCGTGCGCGGGATGCGCGAGAGCGGTGCCGCTGCTACCGGTGAAGGCCGCGGCGAACTCGATCTTCGTCGTGTTCGTGAACGTGTGCTTGCCAAAGGATTCACTCTGCAGCAACTCGAGGCTTGTCTTGACGAGTACTCTGATCTCGACGTAAGTTTTGTTTGTCCCTACTGTTTTTTTGAAATTGGGTTGCTAACTAGTCTCTACAGATCTGGCAGACTGCTGCTGAGGGCACCAGACTTGTGTTTATCGAGGCCGGCGACGATATGGAGGATGACGAGTGAAAAAAACACGAAATTATTTGGGTTTGATGTAGCAGCGCCGGACATTGGAATTCGAGGTTTTTTTTTTTGGGCGCTTGTTTTGGCATTTTTTTTTTTCATGTTTTTTCCCCTTCGTGTTGAGGAGTGAAAAGATAACCTGTACTATCTAGAATCAACTTTATCAAAAAGACGCCCAATCGATTACCATCCCAGAGATTGTCCAAATCCTAGACATGGTGTGTTACTCGTTTGCCATCGTTGACTCACTTTATTGTTTTCATTCTACAGCCTGCATCTGGGAAGTCAGGGTGATACTAGCAACACATCTCTCATGACGTTTTTTTTTTTTTCCTTTTTTCTTCTTCTTCTTTTTCTTTTTTTACCAAGAAAGAAAAAAACAGCTTTTTTCTATTTAAAAAAAGGGGCAAAGGCAAGGGGTAAAATTAAAACAAAAAGACTAGAAAGTATAAAACATTTACAAGTTATAACATCTAATAGAGGGAAAAAACAAAAAAACAAAAAAAAGAAAAAAAAAAGAGAAACGCTATAACGAGTCCGATAATCCCCTCTCCCAGCCCCCAAACATATCATAATAATAAAAAAAAACCAGGCAAACTAATTACTTTCCCCTAATAACAAAGAAGCGATCCCGCGCTCCTTTTTCCCCCCTCCTTTTTTTTTCTTCTTCTTCTTTCATATCGTCAAAACAAAAAAAGAAAGAAAAAAAATTCCCCTCCTTCACACAAGGGGCTTCGAAAGAAACCCCCAGAATTCTACCATTCTTCACTCATTCATCAATCAATCCTGCGGCCTTCCCTGTCCAGGCAGGTTCTGCTTCCAGTGATCCACCTTTGCTTTACCCCTGAGCCCGACATCCTGTTTGAGCTGATGCGCAAGCCCGTGCTCGCCAAACACGTCGTTGTTGTTGTTGTTGTTGCTCTCATCCTGATCCGCAGCCTGTTCCAACGCATCCAACTGCTCCTCGTCCGAACTGCTGATGCTGCTTGCGTCGCTGCCCGCCTGCGCAAACACGATACGGTCGCCTTCTTTCTTCTTCTTGTCGCGTTGGGCTTGCTTCATGCGTGCCATTTTCTTTTCGTCGGCTTGGCAGTCTAGAGTCTGGATGTGCAGGCCTGGCAGGTTGGCGGCCAAGAATTGTTTGAGCAGAGGAAGCATTTTGGCGTTGGGGCGGTAGGTGCCGCTGTCGTTGTCGATGACGAGTTGGTAGTGTTCGGGGTCTTTGGGGGGTTCTTCTTTTGGTGGGCCGTCGGAGAGGTCGTGGGGTGGGTGTGTTTCGTTGGCACCGTCGTTTTGATGGTGGTGATGATGATGGTCGCCGTCTTCGCTGCTGGCACTGCTGCCCTCGTCGGCTGGATCTGGTGGTGGGGGCTTGTTTTTGTACTTTAGACGACGGATGAAGAATTCGCCGGAAAAGGCTATGTAGACGCTGACGTCGCTGTGCATGGTATGCTTGCTCAACATGTCGATGCCGAATTCCTTGCCCGTCTCTGTGAAGCGGAAGAGCCCGTCGAGACTCAAGACGTAGGTGAAGATGCGACCACCTTCGTCGTAGTGGACCAGATCGAGGAAGGCCTGGGTCATTTCTCTGCAGGGCCCTTGGGGGAAGTGACCCCATTTCGTAGAACGATCAAAATTGTAGACTCGAGCGTGCTGGTGGTGCAGAGCCTTTGACAGAACCCAGCCGCGTACACCAGTCGATGTGAACATGGCCTTGACAAAGGGACGGAACTCGACATAACGGTGGTAGAGACCATCCGGTACAGGACCTCGGAACTGGATCTGATTTGCCTGGAAATTGTAGCGTTCTGTCTTGGACTTTTGTTTTTCCGTGTCGTTGTCATTCCCGCTGGGCTCCTTGCGACCAGCAATACGACCGAGCATGGGAGCCTGATGCTTGATCCACCACGAAGGACCGATGGTAAAGACGTGGCCCCCGTTTTGTACGTGCGTGCGACCCAGCAGGTTGATGCTGACATAGAGACTGCCGTTCATGTGCTTTGTCTTGCTCATGCAAGCAGCGACAGCACGGACAGCATATGCTCGCTTGCTGCCGGCACGCTTCATGATCTTGTAAGGTTGGTCCTGGATACCCGCCCAGTTCTCGTCGATGTTGTGGACCGAGATGTGGACGTTGCCCAGACGGTCATCATGGTCGGCGGGGTCTTCATCGTAAACGCGAGCCTTGAGCTTGAAGCCCGATGAGGGGATGTTTCCAACGATCCAGTCACAGTTCCACTCGGGATCGGTGCTGCGACGGACGGTCGGGGTTCGCATGCGTAGTAGGGGGTCCTCCTTGTGGCGCTTGGGCATGGCGGTGTTGATCTGGGCTAGCACAAAGGGATCCGAGGACATTGAGTTGATGTCGGCCATTGGCAGGTTCGTCGCGCGGTGGAAGGTGATCTTGACGGTCCACCCGGGCGGAGCTCTCGGCACTGGCGTGTCATCGTAGCCTCCGGCAGGCTGCCCCTCGGTGGATTGGTCGGGAGTCTTGTCATCGCTCTTTTCCTTCTGTCGCGCGCGTTCCTCGTGGGTGTTGTCCTTGTGTGCGTTTCCGTTTGTCGTGGTTGATTGAGCGTCCGTGTCGACGTGGACGGGCTCCGGCGCTGCCTGGTCGGCGGCCTTCTCCTGCGCGTCGCCCTCTGACCGACTCATGACGATGCGATGATCCACGTGAAATTGCGGGGCAAGATCTGATCTGGCAGCCCTTGCAGTCACAGACCTAGTAGTAACTACAGCCAGCAAACGACTGCTATAACGAGTGTGGCTATGCTCAGTATTTGAGGAGCGACATGGCGCCCGCATGTCGAGCGCAGACCCTGACGCCGATGCGCAAAAGTGTGAGCGCTCGCACTCGTGTTTCCCAGCCTCAGGCCTCGATCCGCTTGTGACTTTGCGTCCTGCCTTGGCCTAGCGTCCAGCCACGAACGCTGCCAATGCTGCTAAGCTTTGGTGCCAATCCCCTGCCCAGCACGCGCGTCGTCAGCTCTCACCTAATTCTGTCCAACTTTCCAACATTTCTCTTGCACACACCCGACTCGTCTTCCTATCTTGCCCGTCATCGTCCTCGTCTGCCTGCCAGTATAGCAATCTCGAGCGTGCCGTGACATCCGATCCATCCGCCTCGTTTCGTCCTCTGACCAACTTGCGAGTAATTCGTTTGAATCAGGGACGCCCCATCTTCGCTTCCAGCCCTGTATTGTAGCTCGGGCCATACCAGATAAGGTTGCCTATCTCGAAACTTTTCATTCTTCTTATACCTCCTTTCCTACATTTGGATTTGTAGACTGACCTTCCTACATTTGGATTTGTAGACTGACCTTCCTACATTTGGATTTGTAAGCTGACCTTTTCCTGCGCCGCCTCATGCCTGCGAAACATTTCTATACATTGTAATCTCTTGCAATCCAAAGTGTAGAGTCATTCCTGGACTGACACGCTTCATGCCACCCACCCGCCCGCTAAACCTAGACTGTCTGATGATGTGACCATACCAGTCAGATCTCCCGCACAGATGTCCTTATACATGTATATACAAGTTTCTAGTCTTTACATCAGACTATGCAGAATCAACTTTTCATAGTCTCTCACTGCAGTCTCCAAGTCGCTGAGCGTGATGGCCTCATGATCAGAGTGGGCGACAAGAATCGAGCCGGGTCCGTACAGATATCTCTTCTGTCCCTCAAGCTTGTCCAGGTTCGGGACATCGGTGCCGTAGTTGACAGTGATTGTACCGAAGCCGTCGACGTCGTGGTCTATGTCAACAGGTGCATACCCTTTGCCCGCAAACACGATTTCGAACATTTCTTCGTCCGATCCTGGCGTTTTGAATTCGTCTGTGGCTTCCTTGATAGCCTTGTACACGCGCTTGCCAATCTCGTCTGGTGTGCCGGCAGCGATTCTGATGGCGATCTGGGCGCTGGCATTCTGGGCGACAACGTTGCCTGCAACTCCACCCTCGATTTTACCAAGGTTGATTGTAGTAGAGCCATACTTCTCACTCTTTGGAAGTTCGAGGCCGAGTTGCATCAAAGCTGAGAGGGCTTTAACAAGAACCTCGTTCGCACTGCGTCCGAGCCACGGGTAGCCACTGTGTGCAGCTTTGCCAAACGCATTGAGGGTGAAGCCTAGCATTCCCTTGTGACCACTATCAAGAGATGTATTAATACTAGCATCTCGGTACAATGTATGGCACCGTGGACTTACGCTGCAAGCTTGCCCTCAGTAGGCTCACCGAAGATGATGGTTTTAGGAGTCAGTTTCAATGCATTGGCCGCACGCATACCATCTCCGTGGACCTCCTCACCAACAACGTAAAGCAGAGCAACACTGTCGGCTTTCAGTTTCTTCTCAGCCAGAAGCTTCTTGGTAGCAATGATCTGAGCCGCTACCGAAGCTTTGGCATCCACACTTCCGCGTCCTGAAATGATGGTTTCCGAGTCATTAGAATGAATCTTGTAAGGATAGAATGGAGGCACGGTATCGATATGGCTCGTGATGAGTAAATCAGCATTGCGGACTTTTCCTGGGTAGGCGAGGATGTTGAGACGCGAGCTGTCGTCGTTGACTTTCTGCGTTTCAATAGTCCAGCCATCATCCTTGAGATGGTCGGATAACCACTTTCCAACGTCATATTCATTACCACTGATGGACTCGGTGGAGATAAGATGACGGTGTAAAGAAATCAATTCTTTCGTCCATGAGGAGCCGATACTGTTAGGTTCTGAAGCGCCAATTGGCTGCTGTTGTACAGCTACCGAGAGGCATGTAGATGCTAATGAAGCGAGGACGACAGCTGAGAGATGCATATCGGTGGTGATTCAAGTCAAGGTGAAAAGATGTTGAGACTGGATGCTTCAATTGAGACCAGCAAGCACGCACGTGATCGGCGGACGCACCTGCCTAAAGCATCAAGCATCCTACGGCCATCGGCCAAGTGCCTTTTGCTTGTGAGGACACCACGATTGACAAAGCTTTGAGGGCATAAATGAGTCCTCGAGACTATAGCATTAAAGAAGTACAATTGTCTCAAGGAGGGGTAAAGGTAGGCACCACAAATACGACTGCTACAATCTTCACGTTATACAGCTTAGAAGTCAGATATTATTTGTATTTCCGATTCTTCATTACAGGAGGGATATTCTGAAACGCGAGTACAAGCCATAAAGGTGACAAACTTGATGTTGCACGATCAATCCTGTGAGATTGCGTCATGTTGGTGGAAAGAGCTAATATTGGACATGCAGAACAGCTCCTGAATTTCCTAGCATATCGATTGTGTTGGTTCCATGTTTCTTTGGCCTGTGAAATTGAGAAAGGTATCCAATGCATCGTGCCCAGAGTTGTCTGAGCACTGAGGCTTGAGGGTTCTGAAATGGGTAGATAATTTGTACGGATTATGAGCTGGTGACCTTGTTGGCAACCTCCTTAGCCTTGTCCTCGACCTTGTTAGCAGCAGCCTTGGCCTGGTCTGCGATGTTGGAGGCTTCCTTTGAGGCCTTTTCTCTGATCTCTTTACCACCGAAGCTGAAGATGTACATGTCAGCATGGACTTCCTTCCGCAGCACAAGACAAGGAGAGCATCCTATACGTACTTCCAGTAGTTGAGGTATCTATAGCCTTGAGTGGCTTGTGCGCCAAAGTTGACGAAATGGCAGCCGAAAAGAAGGTAGTTTACTGGAGTGACTGCCATGGCATAACGCATGAATGTGGCAGAGTAACCGCAGAGAGCGAGGGTCATGGAACCCGAGATACTGTGGCGCAGATTTATATTAGTGCCCAGCTCTTTCTTTCCCAGACGGATGTCGAGGCGCGGTATGTATCGGATCGGGAGTAGGTCATTACATTTCGGGGTCCTTTTGTGTGTCCATGACGGCAGCGAGAGGGATACCGAAGTTAGATGCGGGGCCCCAGAAGTCTGTCGATGAGCCATGTGTCAGTATACGCGAGGTAGCGAGAGCGATATGAGTGACAGTGATCAAGCGCAAGACTGGTCGCGGCGCAATGCCACGCCGGCGGAGTCGGAGTCGAAGAGAGGACAACTCACGAGTCGAGCAGATGTAGTCTGTGTAGGGGTTTGAGCGAATCTTCGCATTGAGGGCCTTGATTGCTGCCGCCATCTTGTCTGGTGATTGTGGTATAGATGTGTCGAGGGAGCGGTGTTTCACGGCGTCTTGAACAACTTCACTTCGGGCTGACGGCCGTTCAACTTGCGCTGAGAAGGTGGAGTCGACGCCCGCTATCGGCTATGAGACCCGAGCCGGAGACAAGTCATCCAAAGTCCGGTTCTGTCACGTGCGATGATCGGAGTTGTTGGATGGTCTCTATCACTCTGAAAAAGCACTGTAGATAGTAGAGTAAATCTTGGATGAGAGTGCAAAAGATCAAGTAGCATACTCGTTGCTGACGCAGAGCTAACTGTGTCTGGACAGCCTGATCTGTAGTCGACTGGGCAGTGTCATACCACGGATCTGACGGCTTTCCATGGGTTCACTCAAACACTGGCTTGAAATTACAGTGAGTAAAGCAAGAAGAGTCCGGATTCACCAGGAGAGATATCCTGGTACATCAGATGTCACTCGTCGGACATGGGAAGAGGACGAGGACAATGATCCAGGCGGGGAAACGTCGGAAGTCGAGGCTTGGCGGCTAAGCGACGAGTCGAGGTTTTGCACCGGCTGGCGCGCGCACTTGAATTTGCCCAGCGACGACCTCACGACCCTTCCTCAACCACATCGCCCAATACCGACGAAATGGTGAGCACAATTCCGCCTTGATGGCAGGGAGCCACGGTCTGCACCTAGAGAATCAACGACAACGACGACGACGATTTGCGCCCCCGTTTGCACTCGACACCTGCACCACCGTCTCGCGACATGGATGTGGATGGAGGGAAAAATGAAAAAGAGATGGATTAAATTCAACACGCCAAACTCAACACACGACCAAACACACACCGTCAATCATCGTCGTCGTTGTCGTCGTCGTCGACAGATGCAGGCCTGCCCTCTCCCTAGCCTGTGGATCAAACACAAATGGATGAACAAATACCCTAACATGTCGTGTGCAGGCACGCGGAGAGAACTCTACCCAGCAGGCTGACCAGAATGGCGGCGCCAACACTGGCAAGGACAAGTCCGGCAACCCCATGCGCGAGCTCCGCATCTCCAAGCTCGTCCTGAACATCTCGGTCGGTGAGTCTGGTGACAGACTTACTCGTGCCGCCAAGGTTCTCGAGCAGCTGTCTGGTCAGACTCCCGTCTACTCCAAGGCCCGCTACACTGTCCGTACCTTCGGTATCCGCCGTAACGAGAAGATCGCCGTCCACGTCACCGTCCGTGGCCCCAAGGCCGAGGAGATCATCGAGCGTGGTCTCAAGGTCAAGGAGTACGAGCTCCGCAAGCGCAACTTCTCCGAGACCGGCAACTTCGGCTTCGGCATCAACGAGCACATTGACTTGGGTATCAAGTACGACCCCAGCATTGGTATCTACGGTATGGACTTCTACTGCTGCATGTAAGTCATATCACGTACACCTGATCAACCCCGCGCATACTGATTGGATCCCCAGGGAGCGCCCCGGTGAGCGTGTCGCTCGTCGCCGCCGCTGCAAGACCAAGGTTGGTGCCTCTCACCGCATCAACCAGGCCGAGACGGTCAAGTGGTTCAAGAACAGATTCGAGGGCATTGTCCGATAAATGCTTTCGCTTCTTATGACCACAAGACAAGAGGCAGGCGAGGGTTGACAACAAAATTCCTTTCAAGGCGCTGGCTCGGCGCAGGGAATGGTGGGACATGGTTCAAGTAAAGCATGCACGAAACCCACAACCAAAATCAAAATCTTATCACACGGCCTATGCCAGAGACTCGAAAGAGCAAGATCGCTCATGATGGAGGCACATTAGCATGAAATGCATTATTCTGCCGCATAACCATTGATCGCTGCTCTGCAGTTCCAATTCTTCGTTCGGACATGGTGTATCCTTTTGACTTGTAGAAGCCGTGTCATGTGTCGTAGTATTGTGTAATTGATGATTTTCTGGACGCAAAGGCTGAAGCCATGGCGGAGAAGGCATGGGGCATGACCCTTGACCGAGTGTTCAAGCAACGTCAGACGAGAAGGGGCGATAGAGATGGACAATAGTGCATGGTCT
Source organism: Aureobasidium sp. P6 (assembly GCA_003992365.1). Lineage (NCBI taxonomy): Eukaryota > Fungi > Ascomycota > Dothideomycetes > Dothideales > Saccotheciaceae > Aureobasidium > Aureobasidium sp. P6. The sequence goes on from RZIQ01000028.1 coordinate 81,083, forward strand.
TCGCACCAGTTGGCGCATATATGCAGACGATGTTTTGCAAGAAAGGCATAATTAGCTGTGTAACAATAACAAGCGGCGCTCGGGAGAGATGACGGCGGGGCCGAATCGAAGGGGCAAGTTTGCCGAGTCAAGCAAACAAACAAAGCACATCCAAGTCAGTGTTTATTCGACAAGAGCCCGAAAACAACACGCATCCAGAAATTCATACCCCGACAAGCCCTGGTGGCTGTCTGTTCCATTCTGCCGCCTGTCTGTCTGCGCATAGCTGGTCCCCTGCTGGAAACGAAACATGGCCGTCGGCGCAATCGATGGTGCCTCTTCCATCACCGTCGCCGTTCGTGTCCGACCCTTTACCATCCGAGAAGCCGCGCAATTGACCCGAGTCGATGATGGCCCGCTCTTCCTGGGCGATGGCTCGCTTGCTGCCGCTCCGGTGCAGCGTCCTGCTGGCAAAGGCATCAAATCCGTCATCAAGGTCATGGACGAGAAATGCCTGTACGCTGCACATCCAGCCCTTCTGTCGCCCTTTGCAGAACTGACGCCCTTTGTAGCATCTTCGACCCGGAAGACTCGTCATCCCAAGGACGATTGCGACCAGGCATGGGCGGAAAGAGAACCAAGGACCAACCCTTCACCTTCGACCGAGTCTTTGACCACAACACCACCCAGGCCGAAGTCTACGAATCCACCACCAAGAACCTCCTCGACAGCGTCTTTGATGGCTACAATGCCACCGTCTTTGCCTACGGCGCCACTGGTTGCGGAAAAACACACACCATCACGTACGTTGTGGCGCACGAGACCTGGAGCACTGTATTGACATGCACGCAGAGGCACCGCGCAACAACCCGGCATCATCTTCCTGACCATGCAAGAGATGTTTGAGAGAATCGGCGACATGCAAGAAGAGAAGCAGACAGACGTCACCCTTTCCTACCTCGAAATCTACAACGAGACCATCCGCGACCTCCTCATACCCGTCGATGAAGTCACAAAACGAGGTTCGGGCTTGATGCTTCGCGAAGATGCCAACCAGGCTGTCTCGGTCGCAGGCCTTAGCTCGCATCGTCCACAGAACGTGCGTACAAGCTGTCAGCCAGTGGCCACGTCCTTCCCCCCAGCTGACTTGCGCTTAGGTCAACGAAGTCATGGACATGCTCATCCGAGGAAACGAGAACCGCACCCAATCGCCCACTGAAGCCAACGCAACCTCGTCCAGATCTCACGCCGTTCTACAGATCAACGTCGCCCAAAAAGACCGAAACGCCGGCCACACAGAACCCACCACCTTCGCAACTCTCTCCATCATCGACTTGGCTGGGTCTGAGAGGGCCTCGGCGACCAAGAACCGCGGTCCACGCTTGCTCGAGGGTGCCAACATCAACAAGTCGCTGCTTTCTCTCGGCTCCTGCATCAACGCCCTGTGCGACCCAAAGAAAAAGAACCACGTCCCATACCGCAACAGCAAACTCACTCGTCTTCTCAAGTTCAGTCTGGGCGGCAACTGCAGAACCGTCATGATCGTTTGTGTCAGTCCCAGTTCGGTACATTTCGACGAGACCCAAAACACCCTGCGATATGCCAACAGGGCCAAAAACATTCAGACCAAAGCCGTGCGCAATGTCTTTAACGTCGACCGCCATGTCAAGGACTATCTCAAGAAAATCGACGAACAGATGGCTCTCATCAAGGAATTACAAGCACAGCACAAGGAATTCGAGTCTCTTGCGTTTACCAAATTCAAGAAAGTAGACGACAAGAGGAACGCGCTCCTAAAAGAATCCCTGGCCAGGATACGCGCAGCGTACGATCATGCAGGAGATGAGAGGACCGAGTACATCAACAACATGAAGCGTCTGCGACAGATCGAACGACGAATCGGCCTCATTTCTGCCTGGATCGGTAGCTTCGACCAGATATGTGAAAATCGCGAGGATGAGGAACCGCCGCTCAGCTTGACGTCAATGCGCAAAACCGCAACAGGAATCATGGTCGAACTCGAGGGAAGCAGACAACATTACCACAAGCGCCTGTCAAAAGCCAATTGGGAACGTTCTCTGGACACCGCACTCCAAAATGGCATCCGTCAAATGCAAGAAGTCGACACTTCAACATCCTCGCCCGCAATTGCCAGCTTGAAGCAAGAGGTCGAAGTCTTGAGAAGCAGAGCAGAAAGAGAAGCGCAGTCAGCTGTTCTTGATCAAGAACGGTCCGGTGACACCGCGCTCGTACAAGTTCTGTTGCAAGCACATTTCGAGACCATTGCTATCCTTGGCCAAATCATGCAGATGGACGAGGAAGAGGCCGTCAAGGCAGCCAAGAACGTCCTCACAAAACTCTTAAACTCATGTACAGAAGCAACCTCCCAAGTCATTCGCCCAGATGGTGGACTTGCCATTATTGAGGCTGTACCGCCGACCAAGTCAGGAACCCCAAAGAAGAAGAAAGCCATCAATCTTGCCGGTCCTTCTCCTATAAAAGCAAAGATTCGACCGAGCTTGAATCCTCCGCAATTCAGACAATCCCCTAACATGGGACCATCTCCAGCGTCGCCCAGACGAAGGAAGCTAGGGGCTGCGAGAAAATCAGTGGCTTTCGGCGGCACTCCCAAGAAGAAATCGCCAGTCAAGACAACAAAGCGTGGCGTGAGATGGCGAGATGATACAGAGGATGGCAAGCTAGAAGAGTTCCAGCCTACACCACCTGGCCTGGATTCTTCGCTTAACGAGCCCTCTGTTCTGGACATGTCACAACACACTGATCCACAATCTCAGTCAGAAAACCAATCTGATAACCTCGATTCGAGCCCGATCCCTCCTCCCCCAGTAGCGTCGTCGGAGCTCCGATCGAGAAACAGCCGCTTCCAATCAGGATTCTTGAAGAAATCGGATGGATCGCCAGTAATGCCAGCGCTTTCGAGCCTTGCAGCAGCGGCATCGGAAAATCTGTCTCCTTTGCGCGAGATTGAAGCTAACAGCGCGTCCCAACCAAAGAGATCACCGATTCCAATCCGATTGCAAAAAGCTGCAGAGTTCACAGGGGACGATCATATAATCAGCAGTGCTTCCGACAATGATGATCCGACAAAGTCGCTCCAAGATTCGGCTCTACAGATTCAATCGGCCATGCGAAGACGTGTATCATCCGGCTCAAACAGACACCGTAGACGTAGCCCGGCAGCTCAAACCAGTGGTTCTCCAAACTCTTCAAACGAGAACAACCTCTTCACAGCAAGCCACGCCCGTAGAATGGTTAAGAGCGAGAAAGGAGAGGTGCCCAATGTTTTGAGTCCCCGTTCAGCACCCGTAGTCAAGAATGCGCCTAGCATTTCCAACCTACGAAGTGTTTCCAGGGAGAGCAACATGGGAGGTGGCAGCATGCGTGTCGCTCCTATACGCACGCAGAGCATGGCTGCTAGGAAGGACGTTCCCTCGGCCAAGGGTATCTGGAGGTGAGGATCGGAGAATGATTTCGCCCTGATACCACTTTCGTATGTCCATTCTATCAGGGGTCAAAATGAAAATTTCAGGGCAGGCGTTTGTTCGGGTAGTGGTGCATACAACGATCTGGGGGTTTAACAAGATTCATCTGGCATATCATGTTTGTTGTAAAGATGCGGCTGGTTCTTTTTTTGTTTCTTGGTCGTCATGGAATCTGTCTATCCTCAACGACAGTGTAACATTGTTCTTACAAAGTCAGAATGATCATAGTGTTATGGAAGCCAACCAAATCTCCCTTGTGGCGTGTTGCAGCATGACAAAGCAATATCTCTGTCAGACGCGTGTCCATAATAATGCGTGGTTAGGGCTCTGTGTTACATTAGATCTGATGAAAATTTTGATTTGGCTCTGGATGAGGTCAAAGGCTAATTTCTTGTAGTTGTCAAAGCGTGTGATGATTCGTCATTCTTTGCACGCATCTCTTGAATATCATATATGTATCCAAAGTAGACATTGTAAAGCATAGTTGTTTTTGTGCTGCTGGGTGGTTTGCATTAAGAGTGATCGATCATCATTTATCTCAATTGGCACAACCAAGGCAATCTTGCCGAGGTATATAATAAAAATCCGACCTCACTTCGTCGAGGAAGCAACAATGATATCCACTGGTTTTGCATCGGGCATCTTCAACTTGAGACACCCGTTTTGATGACGATCACCGGACATAACCCCCCAGATAAGCGACGATCAATCAATCGAAACACAGAAGATGACATGCCTCAGCGGTACCGGCGGCTGTAATGATGTGCTTCTTCGAGAAAAAAAAAAGATCTTCGGTATAAAAAGTTCAATGCTACCGTTTTGTTATCAGATTGATCTCGATCTTGTCAAATCAATCTACATCTTTTGAACATCTTCTCGTATCATGCTTTTTGGGACGTTGGCCAGTTTGCTGCTTTTGTCATTACCTTTGTTGGCTCTGGCTCGTACGCCGCAATCTGTCAAGTATGCAAGGATACAGAATGAACAGCGAAACAAGATGTACGCTGCTCAGCAAGAGCAACGGCAGCATCAGAGTCTTCAGAAGCGTGCGACCCATGCTCACTTGACCAATGCCACTGAGCCCTTTGCTGTCAATGGATCAGCATTGCCTGAAGTGGACTTTGACATTGGAGAGAGCTATGCAGGATCAATGCCGATAGGCAACAGCACGACGGACAGCCTCTTCTTCTGGTTCGTACCAACGGAAAACCCTTCTGCCAGCGATGAGATTGTAATCTGGCTCAATGGTGGTCCTGGATGCTCGAGTCTGGGTGGCTTCTTCCATGAGAATGGTCCCGTCAATTGGGCATCTGGGACCTATCGTCCTGTCCGGAATACCTACGCGTGGTCAAACCTCAGCAACATCGTGTGGATCGATCAACCAATCTCAACAGGCTTCAGTACGGGGAATGCCACGGCGACCAACGAGGACATTGTGGCGTCCCAGTTCCTAGGATTCTGGCGCAACTTTATGGATACTTTCGGCTTGAAGGGGCGTAAGGTGTATATCACGGGAGAGTCTTATGCAGGCATGTACGCGCCGTATATCGCAGCAGCCATGATTCAGAACAACGACACCGACTACTACAACGTCAATGGTCTCATGGTGTACGATCCTTCAATCGGCTATGACGGTGTCATCTCCCAAGCACCTGCCCTCTCATTCGTCAACCACAACCGAAATTTCTTCCCCTTGAACGACACCATCAACGCACAGATCAACAACATCTCTGAATCCTGCGGCCTCGACACGTTCATGGAAACAGCAATGGCATTTCCTCCCAAGGGACCACTTCCTCCACCTCCTTCTACGTATGATGAAATATACGATTACGACAATTGCGACATCTACGATATCCTCTTCACAGCCATCTTCGAAATCAACCCCTGCTTCGACATTTACCTCGTCGGCCAACAATGCCCTCTGCTTTGGGACTCACTCGGCTTCCCTTACTCCTACGACCAATTCTACCTTCCGACCGGCTACTCCCAACCCTACTTCAACCGCACCGACGTCAAACAAGCCATCCACGCACCCCAAAACACAAACTGGGAATTTTGTCTCCCAGGCACCAAAACCCCTTTCGTGGGTTCCGAGTCAGACACCTCGCCGCCATCCGGCTTGGAAAACGGTCCACTGCAAACAGTCATCGAGAAAACAAACAATGTCATCATCGGCCACGGCACGCTGGACTTTGTGCTCTTCGCAAACGGCACGCTTGCTACGCTGCAGAATCTGACGTGGAATGGACGACAAGGGTTCGGTGAATACCCGTCAAAGCCATTCTACGTGCCGTATCATGATCATCCTATGCAGAGTATGACGGGAGCCGGCGTCTATGGCTCGTGGGTGTCTGAGCGCGGATTGACGTTTGTGCTCACCGAGCTGGCTGGACACTTTTTGCCGCAGGCGCAGCCGTCGGCCGCGTATAGGCATCTTGAGTTGTTGTTGGGCAGGATCGAGGATTTGTCGGATGTGTCGCCGTTTACGACGCAGAAGGGTGTTGAGCAGCCTGAGGAGAAATTGGGCAGTGGGACCGCATGGGGGAAAGCGTGAGGCACTTGCAAGTGGTATTGCTGGAAACAGTCAAGTAAAGTTGGAGGTTTAGGATCAATGGACTTTTGAAAGATGCGGAAATTGTCAGAAAAGACAAAAGACCAAGTTCATAGAGAGAGAGTCTGTGGGCTGACTTTGTTTGATACGCGAGGCAAGCCAGCTCATAAACATGAGTGCTGAGCTAGAGAGGTAGATGAACTCTTGCCTGCATTGGCTCTCCGACACCTTGGTCCGTCAGCTGTTTGCAGCGGAGTGGGTGATTGAAGGTGCCACGATGAGTCCATGCATGCGCCTGGGTCGTTCTTTTCAACTAATTGGTCAAGTCAACTCCACCCTTTATTTCTTTGGGCAACAGCGGATCTGAAAGATGAATGATGCTTCAAATTTGACAACGCTATTTTGATTTTCTGATATGCAAGAAAAAAGCTTCTTAGTGAGGACTGTCCTCGTCTTGCGCAAAGTGCTGCCTGGCCCAAGGCGACTTCATCCTCAATCTGTCGCCATAATAAAACCACAACCAAGGGATCGGAATCATGAGTATCGACAAAAAGGCAAGCAGACTCGATGCCCACTCATAGCCTAGCCGATTGTACATTTGGCTGGCAAAAAGGGGGAAGCCCGCGCCGACTAGATTGCGAATGAGGATGACGCCTGCGAGTGCCGAAGCACTGAATGTCTGGTAACTATCGACAACATAGTTGAGGATAGAGAGAATGACGATATAGATGCCCAGGCCGAAGAATCCCGAGGCAATGATGGGGACAATCCAGTGGACACTACTGTAAGATGTCCAAGCGAACCTGAAGTTTGTAAGTACATGGTTTTCCTCTGAAAAAGCATTATGAGTTGTGTATCTTACCAGAAAAGACTGATGGGAAGCAAGAAAGCACCGCCTCTAGCAAGGAAAAGACGTGCTTCAGGAACACCCTTGCCGTCGTTCTTTGCAACCTTTCGGAGATAGTATCTCTCCTGGATAGGATAGATTGCTACGCCAACCACACTGCCCAAAGCGAGGCCAAGGAAGCACAATCCCTGTTGACCAACGTTGAAACCGTGATTCTCACCAAAGACCAGAGGGAAAGCTTCATTGAAGAGGTAGACAAGCCCGTAGATGAAGCCATTGTACGCAGCGGCACCAATGGTGATGGGTTCCGAGAACAGGAATCGGAATGGGCGGGTAAGGGTGATTGCGAACAAGGTGTGCAGGCTCTTTGCTTCATCAGCATGTGCATCGAAAACTCTTGAAGCCGACTTTTCGAGGCCTTCTTTTCTCAAGGCTTTGCGGACACGTTCAGCCTTGCGTTCGAGGATGGTGCTGTGGCGTGTCTCAGGAAGAGTTATCTATGATCTCGTTAGTTGGATATCAAGTTGCAGGATTGAGAAGCACTCACAATCATGATCAGCCACACACCACCAAAGATGGCCATGTACACCCAGAACAACCATCGCCAACCTTTCTCAAGCGCAATGTATCCCGAAATGACTAACGCCATAGGCGGTCCAAAGGTTGAAGACAGACCGTAAATGGACATGGCAGGGCCACTGCTGTTTCTCTCCCAAACGTCCGACACAGTTCCACCAGTATTTGTAAGGGGCGCGGAGCCACCGAATCCTTGAATAAGACGACAGACTATAACAGTACCGATGTTGGGTGCCAAAGCAAGCGGAAGCTGGAATATGAACAGTATGAACCACGAACAGAAATACACGGGGTTTCTGCCAAAGTATTCGGAAAGGGGTGCTAGAAGCATAGGACTGAAGAGCAGATGTCAGTCATCATTGCTAGAGAGCAAGCTGTGATGGCAACATACCCAATGGCAAAGCCAAGAATATACATCGAGAGGCCGACCGTTCCAACCTCATCCGAGACTCCAAACTCTTCAACGAGTTGTCCAACACCCGACGAGTAGCCTCCAGCGCACAGGCACGTGAGGACGTTCAACGAACTGGCAAAGAAGGTAATGTACCATTTCTTGGCCTTTCCCCAGTTACGGGGGTTGTCTCTGTCGTCCGGAGCAAAAGTGATAAAGATTTCACGTGTGCCGTCCGGGTGTGTCTTTGCCTCGCGATATGCTTCGTCTTCAGAGAGCCAGAGTCTTGATTGGACATTTTCAATTTCCGAGGGAGAGCGTCCAATATTGGATGAGTTTTCCGAGTCGATCTTCTTCTCAATCTCACCGGGATCTTCACGCTCAATCGCTTGCTCCATGATGTTGTGGTGTGATAAGAGGAGAACCGATTTCGAAAAGAGCACAACAACAAGGAAGCAAAAAATAGAAACGAGAGGGAGAGGTACAGGGGAACAAAGTATTCAATATGACCTACGAGGCTCTTCGACGGTCTTCCCACCATGGACCATTTGCCGGGGGACCGGTCTCGCATGCAAAGACAAACGGAGTTAAGATGTTTGGTGCGCTTGGTGGACTCCGTTCCACTCCGCGAGAAACGTCTCCATAGTCTCCATCATTCTCCGCAAGTGCTTGGGGAGTTGATTGTCTTGATTGGTAGGAGGTGGTGACACAATCATGCCGTATACTGGAGCACGGTTAATTTAGAGGCAAGCGCCGCCGTCGTAACCGCGCCGTCTTTCCCGACCACTTTCTGCGAGGTTATCCAAGACAAGCATTTTTGTGGCTTGCTTCTACTCGAGCCTCTTTTGAGCTCTGCAAAACTGCGGTGAAAGCTTAGAAAGCGAACATTCTTCGCGTTCACTACTGAAGACTCGTATGCGCCCAGTATCAGGGTGCAAGCGGCCACGCGCTCATGGTGAGGATGAGCAGAAGTCGACGACTGTGGAACATTCGTCACAAGTGATAAGCTTTCCGAATGCCGCCGAATCGCGGCAGAGAGGTCGCTGATCCATCGAGATCTTGGCATCTACGTCACATGTAGACTTTCCGCACCTGCCTTTTGGCTTCTGTCAATCATCGTAAATCCACGTCTGCAACGAAAACAAACGCTTGGAGGAAATAACGGACCTCGCGTTCTCGTCCGCCAGAGAGAAAGAACCACTCTTGCTCGGAGTAGCACTGCCCCAGAAGAGCGAAAAGAACCCCCACAAGACGACGCCATGTCAACAGCAGTCGAGACCACAGCATCATCATCACATCCAACCCTCTCAGCAGCAAAACGCAACCTCCAATTCCTATACGACCCAAATTCACCCAACGCGCCTACCCGCCGCCGCACGCGCGCCTTCCTCCGCACCCTCCGCTACACCCTGAAATTCCTCTTTTGGCGGCTGGTCCGGTATGCAAAGTACGCGGCCGTGGGCGCTCTCACAGCCGCAGTCGCAGGAACGGCGATAGGCTCCGTGGCGTCGGGCGCGGCGTTTGTGATTGCGCCGACGGGGATCCTGGGGGGTGCGGGAGTGGGTTTGTTGTGGGGGTTGGGCAAGTTCGGGTGGAGGGTTTTGGCTAGGAGGGTCAGGTCCGGGGAGGCGCATGAGGCGGATGCCAGGGCGGATGAGAGAGCTGACGAGGTGACGAGTGAGAGTATTAAGCCGCCAAAGATGGACGAGCCCTGGTGAAAAGAGAGAGTCACAGTCGTCACTCATCCTAGATTGCTACTTGCAACAAAAAGTTGGATGGCTCATGCAGAAATGATTCATGAATATCAATCTCGTTCATACAGGTAGCTTAGGGTAAAAAGCCCATATATCAACCCAGGTATGCCAGCTGGCCATTCTCGTTGGTGATTTTCTCGTCCAGCTCAATCGAAGCATGCTCATTCCAGCCACCACGACCGTCACCAAGAACAGCACATAGTGCTCTGCCTCCTTCGGCCAGCCAGATCTTGCCCTCCTTGACACTGCCTGTGAAGTTTCCACCTCTCTGCCAGACGAATCTGCCATCGTGGTTGCCGAGAATGTCGTTGAGGTGCAAGTAGGACTCGTGTTCAGAACCATCGGTACGTCTGCAGTAGGCCTTGAGTGCCATGGTGTTGTAGTCGATTGAGATGTCGCGGGACGTCTCGGAGAAGTTGCCTCGCCTAGAGCTTTGGTAGCCTCCGCGGTTACGCGAGTTTGAGCGAGAGCGTGAGTGCTTTGCTTGAAGTCAGCAATGCTCTTGTACTTGATACACCCCATCACTCACCCTCTTATAGCGTCTCTTGCTGTCGTCGCTGCTGTTGCTGGAGCTACTATCTCTTCTGCCAGGTCTGCCGTAGTCACCGGGAGGGGCTCCATATCCTTGGTGCTGCTGGGCGTACTTCTCCTCTTCCTTCTTCTTATGGTGTTCCTTGCCAAAATCTTCGAGCTTGCTACCAGCAAAGGCGCCACCAATGGCACCGAGTATGCCATGATTCATCTTGTGTCCTCCATAAGCGCCCGCGGCACCACCTGCCAGGGCACCCATCATGCCGCGGTCACCTTCGACGCCGGGCTGACCGCCGTAGGAGGGTTGGCCAGGAGCATAAGGAGCCGACTCTGAGCCTTGATAGGTGGTGTTACCGCCATAGCCGCCGTGTGTTTGTGAGGGATACTCGTCACGAGCAGTCAGAGGCTGTTGCGGTTGGCCATAGCCTTGCTGGTGGGATTGGTAGCCTCCTTGCTGTCCGTATCCTTGGTCATACTGAGACGGTCCGCCATAACGCTGCTCGTTTCCGTACTGGCCTTGCTGATGGCCGCCATATTGTTGCTGATCACCATATGGTTGCTCGCCGCCGTACTGGTTATGTGAAGGGGGTCCAGAGCCATAGCCTTGCTGCTGTTGCTGGCCACCGTAGTAGCTTTGAGCTTCGCCGCCGCCGTGGTTGTTGTAGTTGTTGTATGACATTGTTTGATGAATTTGAAGAGAAGATTGAGGTGTATGGGAAACCGTCTGGAGTTTAGGGATGCTTTTATATGTTTGGAGGGTTGAATGAGGGCCAGCTTCTATTTCTTTCCAAGGAATACGTGGTCTCGTATCACTCGACCTCATAGCGCATTAGGCAGGACCATTTACTAGTCATGGCGCAGCTTGCAACTGCCTCATGCTTCAGCGTCCAATCAATCACTCCGTGCAACACTCTGATTAGAAGCAGGAATCATACGTCCAGTGAGACCTAAGAACTGTTGTTCCTGTGGCTGTGTCTCTGTTCCTGACAGCAATCACAGCATCCTTCCAGAGGCTGTGCAACACCATCGTGGCTGTCCATGTTTGAAGGAGTCTGACTGCTTGCAGGAGCGTTCCCTCGGCTTCTAGACGTGGCGGTGTCAAGCTGTCCAAGCTTCTGTATTTCCGACCTTCCTTCTTGGCATCGTCACGACTTGTTACTATCAACATGGAATATCAACTATGGGTCTGACGATTATCAAGTGTCTTGGTAGTGCCAAGGCAGTCATTCTCCTGATAGAGATGTTGCGATCCTCGAGAGCAAGAACATTTGTGATGGGAAGGCCAACCTATACAAACTATCTAAAAGAAAAGGAACAAAGAACAAGAGTCTTGTTGTTAGCCATCATCCATTGCCACAAATCATCTCTCGCAGAAAGAAGAAAAAGAGACACAGCAATGTCAAAAACAAGATGGACCAGAGACGAAGAAAGAAGAAGAAGAGCTGCCGGCTAACCCGTGCAGATGCTACGCTACGCTAAAAGTACGCTCAAACCCCAATGAATATATAACCACTTTACTTTTTCTTTTCGTATCATAACGCCGTCATTTCCATGCGTGTCTCGCTTTGAATTGTATATACGACATCGTTTCGCCATTGTGATGGATATTGGGTATCCCCGCCAGTTGTGTGTATGAGAGAGAAGTAAAGAAAAACGTCGGTCAAATTACGTGTGCGTAGCCAGAGCGAAATTTGTGTTGGCATTTACAGGCTGTAGTTCTGTCTGAGCTCGTACTGCTGCTCTTGCGAGAGGTGGCCGATGAAGCCGTTGAAGTCGGGGATCATGTTCTTGTAAGCAATGAGAGCCTGGAGATCTATGTCAGCTGAAGATTCTATATGTCTCGAGTCAGTTGGACACACCTTGTGGAACCCTTCGAAGGGCCTCTCGGTCTGCGAAACCGGAAGCTTGCGCGACTCGGCCGGTACACTTGCAATTGCGGCAAAGAAGTTGAGCAGACATTGCTCGAGTGCTTGAGGGTTGTCCAGCACGATCTGAACGAAACCCCTAAAGGCGTCAAGCTTCTCATCGGTCCATTCAACCGACTGCATGACATTCAAGAAAGCAGGTGCGAATTGGGCAAGATGAGGTGCAAGCTTCTGGTCGTTACCCAGACCCATGCGTCCTAATGCAATTGCCGCATTCTGGTTCAGCGACTCGGGAACCTGCGTGCTGAAGAGAATCATGCCGAGCTTCTGCAAAAGATCGTCAACATAGGGGTCCATGCCAGCCTGGTGACGCATCGAAATTTCTCCAACAGACCAACAGGCATTGTTAATCACTCTGAATGCGGTCTCCTTGAGCATCGGGTCGGTGTTGCTAAGCGTCTCTGTCAGATCCAGCTGCATGGTCAGGATCTGCATGATCGAGTTCAGATATGGTTGCATCTGAGCAAAGACGTAGATGGCGCAGTCACCGAGCAGGGCGTATGCCGACTGCTTGACATCGTTATTGCTGTCTCTCATGCAGTATGCAAGGAGCTCGAAGAAGTTGGGGTTGGCGGTTGCAATCAGCTCGCTTGCTCTAGCCTCGTCAAGTGCTTGGACAATGGCACTGAGCAGGTCCAAGCTGGTGACGAGGAAGTCCTTGTCGGGTTGGTCCATGTATGCTTGAGAGGCCGCAAGGTTGCTCTCCTCCAAATTGTCCTGAATGATCTTGATGCATCGTGTGAAGAATGGCTTGGCATAAGGGGCAAAAGCTTCACCAAGAGCAGTAGCAATGTAAGCCAAGCATTCTAGAAGAGGGAACATCTCCCGCGACTTGTCGGAAACGGCGGTCCAGCGCTCGATGAGTGCGGGCATGAGAAGATCGACAATAGCTGGCTGTGCCATGTCTGGACCAACATGCTCTGCCAAGGTTTGGACACAGTCATATAGAATATACATGTTCTTGTCCTTGTACTTGCCAAAGCATTTAACAAACTGCTGTGCAATGATAACACAGTACGGTGTGATCTCCTCAGTCGCCTGGTCTTCCAGATTGGCAAAGGCCGAAGCTGCAGCCTCTTGCACACGCTTGTTGTTATCCAACATACGGAACAAGATACCCTCCATCATGGGCTCAAAGAACTGACGCTTGCCAGCCTCATCAAGGTGAGATGCCCATGAAGAGTAACGACCAAGTGCCCAGCATGTGATTTGTCGGACAACGGGTTGCGAATCTGTGAGTAAAGAGATTAAGAACGGAACCAGGTCTGGAAGACTCGGTTGAACGGTTTCCATGCATCCGACAGAAATGGCGCCCAAGGCGAGAACGGCAGCTTCTCTGTTGGGCCACTCTGCATGATTGAGATTTTCCTTCAAATAGGGCAAGGTGAATTCGAAGACACGCTCGTGGAAGCGTGTTGCAAATGTGTCGAGAGCAGCCGCAGAGCATTTTCGGAGGTTCCACATTTCTTCGGGGTCTTCACCGTAGTCATCGTCGTCAAGTTCACCGTCGCTGAGCTCGTCGTCGTCGTAAGCGTAACCATTGCCGTTTGCAAAGTCGTCCGGATTCACAGCAATGCCCTTTTCCTTTGCGCTGGCAAATTGAGGCTTGATATCTTCTTCCTTGTCTTCCTTCTCGGCGTCTTCTTCTGCTTCGGCCTCCAACTTTGCTTGGTCATCTTGGCTGTAGATCATGCTCTCCAAAAGAACGGGTACGATCTTGTCGAGATGTTGCGAAAACTCGTCCTGTAGCTCTTCTACCTCGCAGTTTTCAAAGAAGAATTCGGCAGCGTCCAAAGCAAGGTCGGATTCCGGATCGCTCTTCTGTTGAACCAAAACGTAGTCGATAATTCCGCCCATGTGAGGCAGGACGAGTCCGGGCACGTTGCTGGCTAGCTTTGTGAAGGAGCGGCAGATGAAGCGACGAACCTCTTGGTCTTGGTCGTTTTGAGCCAGGGTAAAAAGCTGGACCAAGAACTTCTCGACATTGTCCTGCATGGCTTGCGGCATCGAATCGTCCACAAACATGATCAGCGTCCCTAACGCCTTTGAACGGACTTGTGGTGTTGGGCTGGTGGTGAAGTCGATGAGTTTGGGAATCAGGAAATCCAAGGGGCGTTGTCCTTCGTAGAGTCGGTTCAGGGCCTTTTTGTTGTCCTCGCAAATCTTGAGCAATGCGCTCATGGCACCATCCTGGATATGCGATGCGATGTTGGCATCACGGTTTTCAATCAACGAGATCAGTTCGGCGAGCACCTGAGGCCAGCCCAAGATGCCACCCTGGCGCACCATCTCGGTAACGACGTTGCCAGCGTAACTTCTCATACGTTTGTCCTGATCTTGCAGCCCTTGGAGTATCGTTGCACGAAGATAGTCCTTGTTCGGTTCGGCCATGGTCTTGTACGAGACCTTGACGTTGTTCTTGAGCATGACGGAGGCAGCACTCCTTGCGACAAAGTAGTCTTCGCCCGAAAGGCCAGATGGAGGTTCGGGGCTGATACACAGGTAGGCAAGGTAGTTGTTGATGTCTGGATTGGTGGCGGCATTTTTGAGCGCCTAGAGGACGACTATCAGCTATGCGCGATGGCGTGAGAGAGCGACATGAGGCCTACAAGCTCGGCATTCTTCTGCGCAGTCTTGTCACGAGGATTGAGCGAGTCTTTGAGAAAGAGCGCCAACTGGCCCAAGGGCTCAGGCTGTGGACTCCAGGACATGCTGTCGGGGTGTGGAAAGCGGCGACGGTACCAGGACAGAGGGCGACGAGGCGGCGGATCGGGGGCTAGCAAGGCAAAAGTCAGCAGGGGCGATGGCGGTCGTGCATATCGCAGCCTCGATCATACCTTGAGGAGAAGGAGAAAAAGGTCGTGTAACGGGATCCCGCGTGGAGAGAGAAGAAGAAGGGGAAATCAGAAGGCGGCCGAGGCGGGATCACGCACGCAGGCCGGCACTTTGCAGCTGGACAATTAGACGAGCTGCTATTGACCGATGCCGCTACCACAATGAGTTGTGGTGTTTTTTTTGTTGTGTGCACTGTGAAGTGATTGCAACTTTTCCAAGAAGCTCGCTGGCTGTCCTTGGCTGAGCCGACTTCTGACGCCCCCCCGCCAATTTGCAATCTTCGCAGACTTCGGTCGACACCTCATCTGCACGAGCTTTCTGTGCATCGTCCAATTGTGTCACTCTGTAGAGCAGAGCATCACTGCATGTGTCAAACTTGCTGTTTGTCCGATCCTGTTGCGACCTCGCACGACAAACACCTTTTTCCCCTGACCTTTCGCTTTCACTTCTTCGCTCCTGCCTGACACACGTGCTACGCAAAGTGAAGGGAGTCTAGACATCTGACACACAGGCCAAACTGTTGTGAAGAGACCAATCTAATGCCCCGAGATTATCCTTTCGTCGGCTCTAACATCGCTATCCCGCTACGCTCTTCCTCCGTTCCACCGTAAAGAGTACTTCGGCGTCCGTCGTCACTGTGATTCGGTCCTCGACAATGTGGTTGCTGGTACTAACTTGCCCGCCCATCTGCGTGTGCCAATTCTCGACATTCCACTCCAAGCCCGTCGTAGAGATGTGAGCAGGCCCAAATATTGGCAAGATCCCGATGTTTGGCGTTATGACCTTCTCCACTAGAGGTGTGTGGATGGTTGTCTTTCCCGGCGCAAGGGTGAAAGAGATGCTGGATTCCGAAAACAGCCAGAACCGAATGTCTGGATGTTGTTCTGAATGCTGCTCCCTGTATATCTCTGATAAGAGACCAATGCCCTGATCAAGCCGTCCAGCAATCGTTCCAAGCACTAGAAAGTTCTTCTGCCAGGGTTGCACTCTCAACACCTGTTTGATGGCCTTGCCAAAATCCGTGCTATATTGATCAGGATCTTCTGTGACTTCTACGCCCAGTTGTTGGTAATGCGACTTTACGTCCTCCCGTAAAGAGTCCAGATCGCCGTGGATGATGTCTGGTAGCTGGATCGGAGCATCACAAATCAGATCAATCCACCTGGGGGCATGTGTAGAATCGTCTTACGTATTGATCGCGCAGTGATGGATCGTTCTGGGTGAAAAGATCGAACAGTTGGTTGGCACCGCCGTCGGCACACACTCGATAGCTGGTATGGCTCCATAATCGACCTAATACCCTCGTGTCTGCTATCGGCTGGTTCAATACGATCAGAGCTGGTTTCGATTGTCCTTGGTCAAGATGGACCAACTCGTTGCCGGCTTTGATGAAGTCGGCGGGATGTACGTCCGGGTGTTCGCTAGCCATGCTGTTGTTCGAACACACAAGACGAACGGTTGCACGACACGAATACGGCGGTGCCCTCTCTGCCCGCTGATGGAGAAACTCCAGCCGGAGTCGCGCGCACGGCCGCCTTCCATCATCCATCTTGGATGATCAATGGGCAATTGTTTCTACCGACTTCTTTGCGACAACCACCACGTCTACCCGCCAGGTCTCTTTTTGTCTTCGACCTCGTTCACTCTTTACGGTCGCAATGTTTCGTCCGATAGTCAGACGCGCCGCCGTGCAGGCCTCGCGCGGCAGCGCCCCGTCACGAAGATTTCTAAGCACCGCACCTCCACACGAGAAGTCACGAAGCTGGAAGAACTCGGCTGTGAGATGGACCTTGGCCGGTGCTCTGATCTACTACTACAACACCAGCAATGTCTTTGCTGAGGAGCCCTCGTGTAAGCGCATGATGCCAAAAGCCGCGCAAGTGCCGGGACTGATGCCGTCCAGATGTTAGACATGCGCCTCCGGAAACCCAGATCGAGTCAGAAACTCTTCCCACACTCGATGCTGTAACAGCGAAACGTCAGGCTCTCCAGGCTCAAGCCAAGGCTGGCTTGGAGGCCGATGCTAGCAAAGCTGCCGCCACTGCAACCGACGTCGCACACAAGGCTCGCGAGGCCACCACAAACGCTCCTGTACCAGAGCCGGAAGACGGGGCCATTCCTGGATCGCCACAAGACCTCGAGGAGGAAGCAGGCCAGCAGGGCGCATTCAACGAGGAGACTGGTGAGATCAACTGGGACTGCCCATGCCTAGGCGGCATGGCCTACGGACCTTGCGGCGAACAGTTCAGAGAGGCTTTCAGCTGCTTTGTCTTCTCCAAGGAGGAGCCCAAGGGCATGGACTGCATTGAGAAGTTCAAGTACGTGCAGATTGGGCAATAAATATGTCGAACTTGGCTAACATGAACTTGCAGGGACATGCAAAACTGCTTCCGTGAGCACCCGGACGTCTACGGCTCAGAGCTCGAGGACGATGTCGAGGCAGAGGCCAGAGAGCAGGATGCTGCCAGTCAATCTGGCCAACCCAGCCAGCCCAGCCAACCCGAAGCTAACCCCCAGGCCGAGAAGGTTGCCAACAAGGAGCCCGATCACCCCCAGGCTGTCCAAGGAAAGAGAGAGCGCTCGAATGCCGCAACTGAGCAGGTCAAGCGTGACCACGATACTATGAGCGAGTCTGACAGTCTTGTCCCCAAGGCCGCACACGACGCTACCGGACAGGAAAGCAAGGGCGAGAAATAAGCCTGTTGCGCCCATTTACACATTTGTACATTACGCTTGTAACCTATTCAGCATGTAGAGAATACGGCAATCATCAGCCTGGAAAAAAAGCGAATGCATCACCACTTCTCTAGACAACAGTAGACAATCGAACCTCCTCCCACCAAGCACAACTCAATTGACCCAACGTCTGATAGTCGCGTGCGGGTTCGTGAATAATGACGTATGAAAACGAAGTGTGCCAAGAAGCAGAAAAGCAAGCCACCGGTTTACCACATCAGCCATCACATGTCATTCTAGGGAGGATTAGCAAACCAATCACAATGAGTCTCGAGTTCCTCCAACGACCAAACAGTGACGCTGCTGCTGGTCCTGTTCCCGTTGCGTCTACACCAGAACCCCAAGTCAACACCACCACCGCTCCCATCCCCGTTCCTGAACCCACAGTCGCTGCCTCTATCGAAGAGCCTGTGACCGCTCAAGAACCCGCCCCTTCTCAAGAACCCGACATCGCTTCCGAAGAGCCCGCACCCGCAGCTCCCGCTACCATGTCTTACGCATCTGTTGCCGCCAGTGGGCCTCAGCAGTCCGACGAGGAGGTATGTCCTTGCTATCGAACTATCCGAGTACCGTGATCAATTTGCTTACTCGTCTGCAGAAGTGAGTCTTGTCCAGACGCCTGCCAACATCGCACCAGTATTGACAAACATTCAGGCGCGCACACGCTGTTCCCGAGATCCAACACACCGACGACGAGGTTCACAAACTCATCGACGTCGACAGCCCTCACATCTCCTCTGTTCCCTCCGACTTCCAGTCGCAAGAGATCCAGACCGAGACCCAGGCCGAGCGCGAGCGTCTCGAGAGCGAGGCCCGCGAGAAGGCCAAGCAGGCCGAGGAGGTCAAGGAGCAGGCTAAGCAGAAGGCACAGAGAGCCGCAGAGAAGGCCAAGGCCAACAGCGACAACCCCGTCATTCTCGGCAACACCGTCGCTGTTGTCGCCCTTGGTGGTCTCCTTGGATTCGGCGCATACAGAAAGTACACCGCTGGCGAGCTCACTTGGAAGGTCGCTGGTGCTTGGGCTGGTGTTGTCGGCATCTTTGCTCTCGGCGACTACTACGCCAGCAAGTAAGTGTCATTCCTGTACACTGGAGAGTTGAACACCGTGTGCTGACTTGTGTTTCGCAGATACCTTTTCAAGAAGTACCCTCCCAAGAACTAGAGGGCGATGACTTTTCTGTTCTTGTACTTCAAGCGTCCTTATCTCGGCTCTAGTTTCACTCGTCTCATTGCTCTGGATATTGTCGTGCGTTATGCCGGTTGATACGAATGCTCTGGCGCTGGAGGCTTGGATGTGTGTATCATAAACGAATTTCAATTTTCCTCCTTTCAATCTTTTTCCTTGCAGCACTGTTTATATACAATGATCTGCAAAGCGGATTGTCAGCAAGGTCGGCTGACTTCTTGGCTTCGAATCCTGATATCCAATCGATGTGCCAAGTCGCGCTGGAAGGACATTCTGATGAGAGCGATGGTGAATTGCAGTGCGCCTTCTGTGCAGGTCCACCGAGCTCTGACAGAAACCTGTGCAAGCAACCTACTAGGTGGGCTTTCATTCATGAGCCACGTGCTACGGCTGTATTAGTGTGGCTAAGAGCAGGATTTTGTTGCAGCTTCATACACTGACAGTCCAACATGGTATCATTCACAAGCTACGGAGTTGGAAAGTTTCACAATCAGCTGCCCATCTATCACACACAATCATAGAACAAAGAAAGGACGTGTGACAATGGAAAAAAACGAAAGGATCCCCACATGATTCTCCGCGAAAGGTCTCGGCTCGCCTCGGGAAAAGCCAAAGGCCATCCGCTTTCACATGCAAAGAAAGGCATCGAGACGTTTGGCCTCATGACATGGCAATCATAATAATAAGATTCCTCCCACCGCTAGACAAGAGCATGACGGCAAAAAACATATGCCACCTTTTCTCTCTTTCACATGCGACCACGGCTGGCGTCGGATCGTTTTCCAATCCCTGTCCGAACTCCTATTTCTTGCCATTGTTATGAAGCCTTGACTCAATTTTGGTCTTGTACCTCATTGCTCGACAAACGCGCTCTTTCCTTCTCTTACTGACGGTGGCTTCCTGCTTGGCCCTGAATATCGTTAAGAGCCTGTCTGTAGTCTTTGTTCTATTCTGCATGTCTAACGGATATTCTGCATCATGATAGGTACGTGCGCCATCTCCCTTGGACTGCTCTGTCTCTTCACAGTCACTGACGACCTCTTTCCAGACCACGTGTTGGGCAGGCCCTCGGTCAGATTTCGCAAATACCAAGTCTTTGCCGTTGTTTCATTCTGGTCTTATTACTTGTACAAGTGCGGCTTTTGTGCATGGCATGCTTGTAGTGATAATGTTACTGACCAAGTTGACCACAGGGGCAATCCACACGGGCCGCCATACCTTCGTCGTATTTCCAAAATCTTCTCCTCGCGGTTGACAACGTGGCACACTGTTGTCTTGACACTCATCTATCTGTACATTACTCGCAACTTCAGTAAACTCGTCGGCCTCGAATGCCCCGAACCGCTAGCCAACCTCTATACAAGATCGTACTTCCGAGCCACATGGGTCACGACAGCTTTGGATGCAGGCTTTTGGACAGCCATGAACCTGCGACCTGTGTGGTTGAAAGACTTGGCGAGTCTTGTATTCTCCGTGTATTATCTCATCTGCGCCGAGCAAGCGGATGAAAAGGTTCGGAAGATAAGAGCAGGTCTGACGTTAGAACACTTGAGGATCAGCTGGAACAAGCCCAACACGCCCTATATCAACTTCTTCGGAAAGTTGATGCGACCGAAGCTTATGCGATATCCCCCACGCGCCATCCGTATACCGAGGCCTAGACAGAGTAGCTATGACGAGCCCGTTCAGGCCTGGCTCTACTTCGATGGCCCTATCAGCGATCTCAAAAACCATGACAAGATCATACTCGACATTCCGGGTGGAGGTTTTGTCGCCATGGACCCCAGAGCACATGATGATAAACTGCTGGCCTGGGGTGCAAGGACAGGCTTGCCCGTGCTTGCTTTGGATTACAAGAAAGCTCCTGAGCACCCTTACCCCTATGCCTTGAATGAGTGTTACGACACTTACCACACTCTGGTTGCGACCCAAGGACAATGTATCGGTCTCTCTGGAGAGACCATGCCGAAGATAGTCGTCAGTGGAGACAGTGCAGGTGGAAATCTGGCCGTGGGTCTGATACTTATGATTCTGCAGTCTGGCAGTACTGCAGCCCGTCGCTGGCAGGGCGAACCCTCGCTCCCTGTACCCGAAGGTGCCGTCCTCATCTATCCTGCCCTCGACATGAATATAGGAAACTGGATGACAGATGAACAAATGTCTCTGATCAAAGAGCGCAAGATGCGAAAGACCAATCGTGGCGTCTTGAGCAGAAAGAGCGATGATTACAGAAAGCTGACACCAAATACTCCACATGGATCAGAAGATGAAGACGACGATGTCAGTCCGCCAAAGACGAAGCGTACAAACACCGCAGTGCAGCAATTGACCGACAAACCGATCGTTGCTTCGCCTACGGAACCTCGTACAAGTGCCGCGCATACCATCGATACCGCATCAGGCGTACCGGCACCTCAGATGTTACGCACCCGGCTTGCCATGTCTTCCATGATATCCTACTTCAACGACCGTGTCTTGACACCTGAGATGATGCGTGCCATGATCATCCTATACATCGGTCCTCACTCCCGACCAGACTTCTCGACGGATTACCTGCTCTCACCATTACTGGCACCAGAAGCCCTTCTCACCCGCTTCCCTAAAACTTACATGATGACTGGCGAACGTGATCCCCTTGTAGACGACACCGTCATCTTCGCAGGCCGCCTTCGACAAGCCAAACTCGCCCATTGGAGCAGCCGCAAAGAATTGGGGCTGATACGCGAACGCGATACTTTTGTCGACACAGATCATGTGAATGTCGTCCTCATCCCAGGCATTTCACACGGCTTCTTGCAGTTCGCGGGCATCTTCCCAGCAGGCTGGAAGTACATTTCGAGATGTTCACGCTGGATGGCCGATCTCTTCCGTGAAGCCGATCTGCGTGCTGAGCAGGAAGAAGAGCAAACCGACTATTTCGGCAAAGAAGCAGGAATGGCCACGCGAAACAGCAGTAGCCCTAGACACCATCGCCGCATGCCCACCGAATCTTCAGGAGACGAAGACAGACCGCTTGAAATGAGCACGTTGAGCAACGGCGTCAGAGGCAGTCCCAAGAAGAAAGGATCGCCAAGGGGTGGTGGAAGAGTTGTCAGAGGAGCTAGAAACGAGAGGCCCAGACATGAACGCATGAAGAGTCTTGTTAGTCTGGCGAGTGAGGATGACTTGCTGGGAAGGAGGATGAAAGGCTTGACGGTGAATCTGATGGGCGATGGTGGCGATCCTCAAACTCCTTGAACTCTATGGATCTTAGGAGATCAAATCCCCTTTTCCTCTTCAGATGTTTGGCTATACTCGATGTTTTCTCGTGATGCTTGTCATGGCGCGTTGCCTCGTTGGATCTGAGCAATACCGCTGGCACATTCAAGGGCCCTATATCATTGATGTGGCATCGTGGTTGGTAAGTTTCTCTCGACACCCATAAGAAGCGGGTCAAGTCGCAATTCCTGGGTAGAGAACCCCCTGATAACTCAAATCTACCTGAGAAAAGCTCTTAGTAGCAGTGATGGACTCTTTCTTGATAAGACTTAGAGGGGAAAGTTGCGCTGGTCGATGCTTGGCGACTGACCATACCTCCACGCATAGGCCACGCGCTGTCTTTCTCACATCCCATTTCACACTCTTCTTTCAGTGCGTATATCATCACTAATTTTCGATGCAAGTGATAGTCAGACGGCTCATGTCAGTGTTGCACACATGGCAGTCAACCGTGGTGCCGTCGTTGTCGATCTGATGGATGACGACGATGGGCAAGAAAGCCTTTACCCTCAATTCCCCACCACTCCCAAAACTACAACGAGACTACTCACGCATGTTTCTCCTGAGGGTGTTCGCTTCTTGGATGACCTGACCAACTACTTGCCAATAGGAACACTCCATCTGCACACAGCCGCTTGCGACGATCCTCCTCACTGGGAAGAAACCATCGACATTGCCAACTTGTCAGAGTCAGGTCTGTCTTTGCAGCATGCACTCAGCCTGGAGAAGCTTGTAGCTCGCCGCCTTGTTCGGATTTGCGTGAACGGTTCCAAGTCTGCACTCCGAGTATATGTTCTGCCGAGTGATGTCGGCAAGCGCTATCTTCGGCATGATGGCTTGAACCCACACCTATTCTCACTCCTCCAGGACCTCGATGTCTCCTTCGATGCCTGGCATGGGCGACCGACAGCCCCAACGCCTTTTGATATGTATGCAGCTGGAGCAGAAGGTTCGTTGTATTATCTTTTCAACAATATTCCTTCTCCAAATCCAACATTGGAGAACGTTTCAAGTCACTTTCATAGAGAAGCTATGGCAAATCTCCTCAACCACAATCAACTTCCTGGTCAAAAAACTGTCCTTTATGCGTACCAGCGAAAATCAGCCTGTCTGATGCTCCAAAGAGAGTGCGAAGACAAGCTGGAGCTTGATCCTCGACTGGAACCACGTACTGCTCTTGATGGCACAAGCTACTACTACGCGCCGTGGGAAGTTTCCTTCTTCCGAAGTCCTCGGTTCTACGAGTCTTGTAAAGGCGGTATACTGGCAGAAACTATGGGCCTGGGTAAGACGGTGATCTGCCTAGCTCTGATCCTTGCAACTCGTGGCTATCTACCACGAATACCAGCGCAATACGATCAAGTAACCACACGACTGAAGGTTGCTAGCCTGGTGGAAACCGCCATTTCAGCCATCAACCGACATTCCGCGCCATGGCGCTCGTTCTTCGATAGACACGAATATTACACTGGCGAATACATGGGCCACTGCATCGATTTGATGCGCAAAAACGCCCCTTCTTACGAGGTGCCCGTCCAGCCCATCCGGTGGGATCGAGGCGCCACGATATCTGCTCCCAGAAAGATGACCTTGGCCGCAACAACCCTTGTTGTTGTGCCCAGAAACCTATTATCACAATGGAAAGTGGAGATCCAGAAGCATACCACCGAAGGCGCCTTGAACGTCTTGGTCATGGACGACAATAAGGTTGCTCTTCCTCCGGCAGAAGAATTGACAGCGTTCGACCTCATTTTGTTCAGTAGACCTCGATTTGAACACGAGGACCGAGATGGCTCTGATTCTAGTGGGCGTCGATTATCAAGATATCCAACATCATGTACTTGTCCGTATATTGGAGCGACACGAACAAGGGATTGTGTCTGTATTCGGCCTGACGTGAGTGACAGTACCCAACATAGGGATTAAGCTAATTCAAATTCAACATCAGGATCTGTATGAATCGCCACTTAGAACCTTGCACTTCCTGCGTGTCATCATAGACGAAGGTCACGGTATGGCCGCAGAGAACACGAGAATTGCTTCTCTCGCGAGCAATCTGCTTGTCGCATCTCATCGATGGGTAGTCAGTGGTACTCCTGCGAAAGACCTTATGGGCGTCGAGATGGACCTCGTTGGGCCTGTCTCGCAATCCGGCACCCCTGTGCCTTCTGGTGCAGATGACGCAAACTCTCAGTGTGGCTCGGGGATCAGTTCCGCTACTAGCGACACGGAGTTTCTTCGACGGGATGCTCTTCTCAACCAGAGAAAATCGTTCAACGCCAAAGATGAGAAGATTGGAGCAGTTCGAAGCATAGGTTCTTTGGCAAGCACTTTTCTGAAGATCAAACCCTGGAGTCCCGGGGACGAAAAAGCTGCGGATTGGGCCGACCATTTCTTTCGTCATGAGATGCTACGTCCACGTATGCGCACGTTCTCTGCTTTTTCACAGTGTCTACGTCGGACTTTAGAGTCACTTGTGATCAGGACCCAGCCAGTGGATGTCGAGCGTGACATTGAGCTACCTCCTCTGACGCACGAGATTGTCAGGTTGGATCCATCATTTTACGACAAGCTGACAGTCAATGCTTTCGTGTTTGTTTTGACTGCCAATGCAATCACGAGTGAAAGAACCGATGTCGACTACATTTTTCACAAGAATAGTGGAAAGGAGCGTGCGCAGTTATTGACAAACCTTCGTGCAAGCGCATTCTATTGGACCGGATTCAGCGCAGCCGATATCGAAGCTGCCATACAGCAAGGTCAGGAATACCTCCTCAAGCAAAGCAAGGTATGCTCAAGCGACGATGAGGATCTTCTCAAAAGATGTATCGACCAGGCGAGAACCATGGTCGCTTCACAAGGCTGGAGATCATTGACCCAAAGCCATGAAATCGGATTGTTTGTAAAAGACTGGCCAGCTGAATCCGCGAGCTTCTGGTCTTTCGATCACGATAAAGTTGCAGATTCACTCAACTCATCTTTACTTTGTGGTGCCAGTCAGTTGATACAGGCTCAGGATTTGGTCAATCGTCAAACCAGCGCCCCAGATCCAGCAGAAGGTCTTTCTGGCGCAGGAATCCGAGCTCTATCTATTACGTTACCACCCCCAATGGTCGAGAAGAAGGCCCCTGTGCTCGTCAAAGCTGGCATCCCTTCATCTTCATTTGGTCTCAATCAAATGGATGCTGGCCGCCCTACAAAGACTGCATCTCGCAAAATACGAAAAGACGCGGCACCAAGTGGGTCAATGGGCACGGCATCTAGTCAGGAAGAGGCTGCGTCAGTTGCTCGCGATGAACCTCAAGAGCCGCAACTTCCACAGAGTTCGCCTCTTTGTCAGAGTGCTATCGTTGGGACAAATTCTGCAAAACTCAGTTATCTCTTATCAAGGATTGAGGATTTTCATCGAGATGAGAAAATCCTCGTCTTCTACGATCATGAAAACACAGCGTATTACATCGCACAGGCTCTAGAGGTACTACATATCGACTACCTCATTTATGCCAGAACTCTCACACCTGCATCCAAATCAGAGTATATTGTGCGATTCAATCAGAAGGCTGAGCACCGGGTGATGCTGATGGATATTGGTCAAGCGGCGTTTGGCCTGAATTTGAGCGCCGCATCTAGAGTGTTCTTTGTCAATCCAGTGAACAGGCCTCACATTGAGGCTCAAGCTCTTAAACGAGCACACAGAATCGGCCAAACACGAGCGGTCCACGCAGAAACACTCATACTCAGAGGCACGATCGAAGAAAAGATTTTCGAGCGTGCAAGATGTATGAGCCGTGCAGAGCACAAGAAAGCCAAAGAGTTGGATGACGACGAAGCTATACGCAACATCATCCAGAGCGCGCAACCGATGACGGTGACTGACGACGAGGCAAAGGGCATTGGTCGGGTTGCATTGATGCACAAGGGTCAACGACTGTTTGGAAGAGCTGGTTGGGCAAAGTGGAAGAAGGCTGCAATGGAGAACGGCAAGCTTCGGAATGATAAAAAGAGGCCAGCACAAGAGTTGGAGATGGAAGGAGAAAATAGCAAGAAACGATCGAAGAAGAAGAGGTAACTGAGCGACGATGCCTAAAGGTCAGATATTGTTCAGATATTGCTTGTTGCTACGATAGAAGACAGGCTCGAATGTAGCATCGACATTCGCTTCCGCACCTTTCTGACAGGATTGTGTAGAGATTTATTAATTTGAGGCGCCATGTGTTGTACGAGAAACAGATGTGTTTGCGGATTGGTGATTGATCTTTGCGCAATTCACACATGGATTATGGAAATGTCTGCAATGGTTTGTCAAACTATAGCAGCACAGGTTGTGGATGTAAAAGGTCTTGAAGAGGTGCAGGCTGTGGAGACAGTGGTGGACGTGGCTGTGCGACTCGACACAAGCCACAGTCACTCACATGCAATCGAGCCTCACAGCTCGACTCGTGTAGTTCCCTCATCCAACATCCTCCGCATCGGAATCAAGGCATACAGCCATGTTTACGTCGACAAACAAAAGGCAAAAGGGAGCAGACGGAAGTGCGGTGGGCGGAGGGCATGGCAATAGAGACATGGCTCCAAGAAGTCACGCAAACAGGTCGGTCAAACTTTCTTTGTACGGCGAGGCGGATACGAGCACGTTGCAACCAAGGCAGGAACGGCACGCCGCAGGAAGGAACGAGCCAGTGAGCACCAGTCGACATTTCGCCCTCTTGCTATCACGACACTTGGTACAATCCGCAATGCCTGCTTCGCGCACCACCAGATCATCAAGAGCTGGCACAGGACGACTGACATCAGCACCAAGCAGCAGCAGCAGCAGCACCTCGGCCACCATCAACCGCCAGGCCTCGGACGCTCACCACCTGCGCATCACCGTCAAAGCTCCCCCCAGCAAGCTTCGACAAGCCATCTCTGGCGACGATCCTGGATCCGATTTCCCTGGCGATTCACCCGAGCCTCCTGTCAGAACCGCCCGATTCACGCGCAACCCTCGCACTGTACTCGACAACGAATCCGACGATGATCAAGAAGATGACGAGGATGCAGAAGGAGAAGACGATGATGTGGACAACACTGAGATGATGGACGCCGACGACAGCGACCAAGACGCCGAAGCAGACGCAGACGCGGATGACATGGACATGGACTCTCCTCATCCGCCAGCCCCTGTCATCAACGTCCTGCCGCCGTCAAATCCAGCCAGCAAAGCAAAGCCCAAGGTCAATCTCGCCGTCTCGGCGCCGCCAGCCAAGAGCAATCTCAAAAGTGTAGAAGCCAAAGAGTTGGACGACGACGAAGATGATGACGACGAAGACGACGACGAGCTCTCTGATCTAGAGTCTCTTGACGAGGACTTGCCAAGCGTCAGGGACGACGACGAAGAGATTGACAGTGATCTAGAAGGCGAGGATGGCGATGCGACTTTGGATCTGACCAAGCTGACTCGTCGACAACGTGCCGTTTACGATGA
The DNA here is from genome assembly GCA_003992365.1 of Aureobasidium sp. P6. Classification (NCBI taxonomy): domain Eukaryota; kingdom Fungi; phylum Ascomycota; class Dothideomycetes; order Dothideales; family Saccotheciaceae; genus Aureobasidium; species Aureobasidium sp. P6. The sequence continues at coordinate 108,625 of RZIQ01000028.1, forward strand.
AGACCAAGACAACAGCCTGATGGCTCTGTCAAACGAGGCACAGAAGAAGAAGCATCTTACCGCTGAAGAACACGCTATGCGTAGGGCAGAGATGGCACGACGGAGGAAGAACTTGTCCGAGAAGCGAAACGAGGAAGAAAAGGTTGGGTTTACATCTCGCTCACAATTGTCTTCTTGACTGACTCAATTCTCCAGATGGACACAATCAACAAGCTTCTCAAGAAACCCGCTACAAAACGTCGGACTCGCGCCGAGATCATTGCTGCTCAAACCGCTGCAGAAGGCACGCCAACATACACCGAGGACGGCGAAGAATACCACTTCCCTGCCAACCCTCTATTCGTCCGATATGTCAATAACAAGACTGGAAGCCGTGTAGGTGTACCTTCAGAATGGCTGGATGAGGATCAGCCAGTTGGGCCAGTGTTGAGGAGTGGGTTCAAAGCACCGCCCAAGCTGGTTGAAGAAGTATCCTGAAGAAAAGGGCTCAAGTGCTTCTCTCAGGGCGTTGAAGATTCGCTCGCTGTATCGCGCACTTCTTTGCTACTCATCAAGTATCAATACCCGCAGTTCATGACATGATGACTACACTAATTCATTCGAATCTTTACAATGCCAATATCAGATTGAGCACCATGTAAGAATGCCTGAACTTCTCAATCATGTGCACTTTTGCCAATTCTTTGGTGCTTTGGCTTCTTGGTGAGCTTGTGCATGATACATGTGTCAGAGCCTCGTCATGTTCGGAGCTCATTCCACGGAGTCGCGGCACAAGAAATCGAACATCAGAAAAACAATCACAGTGAAAGTACGTTTCACGATCGACACAAGATGCGCCATCCGTGCCGTTCTGTGTGAAGCTTGAATCCAATTTGACAGGGTGTTCCCCAGATCCCCAACTCAAAGACGTCATGCGTGCCTGAGAAAGTAAAGCAACGGGACCAAAATCACCACGAAATGCCGTCTTTATTGGCAGTGATGTGACGTGATTTGTGTGCCGTTGCTGCATAACCTACGTAGGCACTTAGATGCGGTGGCCTCTATAAAACCGTGGTGCTGTTCATCTCAAGCCTTGGTCGCAACATTCTTCTAACATTATGAAGTTCCTCAGCACACTTTCGCTATTGGCAGCGAGTGCCTTAGCACAGCAGGTCACGTTCCAAAACTCATCTTCGACCATTCTCCGCGTCGACAATGGAACTTACGGCCCAGAGATTGAGGAATATCACTACTACTATGATCAATGGCCAATTGGTCTTGCCATCTCTTCGACTGGTCGTTTCTTCGTCTCATACACCCGAGGTTCAGACGCATACACTGTAGGAGAGGTGGTCAACAAGACGGCAGAAAGACCATACCCATCCCAAGACTTGCAAGTGCCAGTCGATAGCTTGAACACAACATGGAACGGCATTGCATTCGGTAGCGGCAACAGCTCTGCCTTCATCTCTGTCCAAGCACTCTACATCACTCCCGAGACCTCGACTCGCCCGGAAACACTCTGGATCTTGGATACCGGACGTCCTACCGTACACAGTGCTTCTGGCGACCCTAGTATGCCATATGCTCAGCCTGGTGGACCAAAGCTTATGGCCATCTCGCTTGCAAACGACACCATCTATCAGACATTTACTTTCCCAAGCACCGTTCACTATCCTGATTCTTACCTCAACGACTTGCGCTTCGATCTCAGAGCCAACGTATCTGGCACTTCTGGACAGGGCATTGCGTACTTGGTCGACAGTAGCAACGAAGGTCGCACAGGCTTCATCATGGTCGACCTGGGCACCGGCGACTCCTGGCGCAGACTCAACCAAGACCACAGTGTCCTGCGCGTCCCTAACGATGTCCCGACTTACTTCGGCAAACCCTTTTACTTCCGCCAGCTTGGAATGCCTATTTCCTGGCAGCAAGAAGGGCTTGATGGTCTTCAGCTTTCTACAGATGGACTTACCGCTTATTACTCTCCTCTGACGTCGAAATCGCTGTACTCGATTCCTACCGCCAACCTTCGCGAAAGGGACAGCAACCCGCTCGCCGAGATCTGGGCTCACAGCAATGTCTCATCCAAGGGCCAACGTGGCGGTGACGCCAACGGATTCGAGGGTGATAGCACCGGCAAGATTTTCCAACTCATGCCTGAGCAGAATGCCGTCTACTACTTTGATCCCAGCGATGGTCAGACCCACGGGTTCCTCAGAGACCCTAGGATCTTGTGGCCCGATGGTGCCACGGTTGGCGCTGATGGGTACATCTATCTCAACATCAATCAATTGCCGTTCCAACCCGATTGGAACTTTGGCATTGACGGAAGAGTTCATCCCGGTGCCGTGTTGAGAGCCAAGTTACCCGATGGCGGAAAAAAGATCACTACCTTGTACTAGAAGACCTTCTTTTCTTTTTTGATAGCACAACTACATAATCCACCACACCCAATTTCCTACCTAATCCACATCAACTTTTTCCATCATCACTGCTTCTCCTTCTTGCTTTCTCCTTTCCACTCGCCAATAGCCTTTTCGGCAATCTTGGTGCCCTCCATTTCGGCAGGCATGCCCGCATACACGGCCGCCTGCAGGATCGTCTCGCGAATCTCGACGTCCGAGGCGCCATTGTTCAGCGCACCTCTGGTGTGTACGGCCAATTCGGGCCCGCGGTTCAGCGCGCAGAGCATTGCTATGTTCAAGAGACTGCGCGTTTTGAGGTCGAGGCCCGGACGGGGTCCAGATACTGGCCCATGCTGTTTCTGTGGCCAACTAGATGAGGGGGAACTTTTTTTTATTATCCCTTTTGATATCGGCCTTTTTTTTCTTTTTCTTTTTCTTCTTTTTTTTGTAGGTTTTTTTTGGAGGGGGGGGGAAACATACCTCTTGCATTGGTCTGGCAAAGTCGGGGGTTGCGTTTTTCAGAGCCTGGTCGACGTATTCTTTTCCGGCTACTTTGTTGCGCATTTCCAGGCCGGCGGCGTAGAGGGTCGAGTGGGCTTGTTCGAGGGTGTGGGCATCGTGGGATGATGGTGAGCTCGAGGACATGGTTGTAGAGCTTTTTGAAGTGTGGGTTTGAGAGATGACGTTGCTATTTCTTCTCAAGCACGTACGGACTAGGCAATATTGAAGGAGATTTGGCAATAAGATCAGAACTGGAAAATTGCTTGGAGATGTATTAGGGAAAACACACCTTGGTTGGTTGATGTTGTCCACTTTTGTGCGGGGGTCTTTTGCCGCGGTGGAATGGAAAGTTTGTACCTAGGTAATTGATGTCTTATACATAGATGCAGTAAGTTGCTAAAGAGTCAGATTGAACGCCGACTGGCAATAAGCAATCAAAGCGCAACATTCAAAAGCAGCATATATCCACAGATGGAGCGATTGCAAAGCAACATGCTTTTGTCATATCGATGATGCTGGAGACAGGGCAGCGTGCTGAGACTACTTCTCTGGTATCAATCGAAGACGAACATGATTTGCGCCAGACACATATACTGGCACTGGACGATGAAGGAATTACTGCTTCTGATGGCAAGTCCTCCAAAAGATGTCTGATCCAGACGACCTACGACTACATTCCGTTATACCTGGCACGTTGTTTCTCTCTTGCTCAGTGGAGTGGAATCCGCCATGCCATAGAAAGCCTGACTTGACACCTGAATCTGGAGTTTGACACTGGATCGTGTCGTATCGAGCTTGCGAAGATGCTTCAGGATGATGACAGCACCGGTGACAGCAACTTTATCCCAACGCAGAAGACCTCTTCGCCTGAACACTCCGAGTCGATGCCGATTTACCTCAAGAGCACGACTACCGTGTTCTTCGTGGATTTCGATAGATATAAAGTCATGTATCGCAAGCGAAGTTCTACCGGACAATGTTGGACCTATCAGGCGGCTGGCAGCACCAACGGGGGCCCAGCCGTCGATCATCTGTTGGGCAGCAAAGCCCGGCAAGTTTGCAGAGGCTGGACTCGCGAGCTCGCACCTGCCAGATATGATGATATGATCAGAGCAGCGCACATTTGCCACACGTGAACGAGCTGCGGTGTCCTGGATGAAGCTCGGTGAAGTCGGTGTAAAGTACTCTAGACTTGGGAACGTTGCTTTTGCAGCCCAGGCAAGCTCAGCTCGAGGAGCTACGATGGAGCTTGGCGAGAGAGCTGTGTTTGAGCTCCTTCCTCGAGCGGTCTTCACCCTCAGCATGCATTTGCTTCGGAGATAAGCAGATAGAAGCTATATTCAGCGACCGCAATGGTCATCTGAGTGACGACTGACGAGACGAGGGCAACCAGGCGGGCGTACAACTGAGCACGGACGTGCGAGCAACAAAAGTCGATTTTTTTTCGTTTTCCAATCGGCTGGCCGCCACACTGCACTTGGCACTAGCGCGCTCGCACACCCCCCCACTCGGTCAAAAATCGCTGTGTCTCCTCGCACCAAGACAGACGAGCTCTCCTCTTCTCTCCTTCCCTCCCCATCGACTCCATCGCCTCACCTCAGGTCAGCCTCCTCCTCGTGCTCCATCGTCGCCGTCGCCTTTGGTCCGTTCGGTCGCTCACCTTTTTCGTGTACAGGCAGGCTCTCTTTCAATCTTCACAACCACCAGTGCTTGACGCACTACACTGAGAGCGGGGCCCTCCAAGTAAAACTTTTCAGAAGAGATATCCACACAACACCGCCAAGATGGTCAAGTTCACCGTTGAGGAGGTAAGCAGCCTACAGCCGTCCAGCGCGCATCCGATGGCATGCTGATTCGACACCTAGATCCGCGGTCTGATGGACTCGCCCATCAACATCCGTAACATGTCCGTTATTGCTCACGGTAAGCTTTGGCACTGCGCTCGACACGAGCTCGACTCGACTAAGAACTCATACTGACGGCTTGGCGCAGTCGATCACGGCAAGTCTACTCTCACCGACTCCCTGGTCCAGCGTGCCGGTATCATCTCATCGGCCAAGGCTGGTGAGGCTCGTTTCACCGACACTCGTCCCGACGAGCAGGAGCGTGGTGTCACCATCAAGTCCACCGCCATCTCGCTGTTCGCCCAGCTTGTCGACGAGGAGGATCTCAAGGACATCCCCGTCAAGACCGAGAAGAACGAGTTCTTGATCAACTTGATCGACTCGCCTGGTCACGTTGATTTCTCATCCGAGGTTACCGCTGCTCTCCGTGTCACCGACGGTGCTCTCGTCGTCGTCGACACCATCGAAGGTGTCTGCGTCCAGACCGAGACCGTCCTCCGTCAGGCTCTTGGTGAGCGTATCAAGCCCGTCGTCATCATCAACAAGGTCGACCGTGCTCTTCTCGAGCTCCAGCTCTCCAAGGAGGATCTGTACCAGAACTTCTCCCGTGTCATCGAGTCCGTCAACGTCGTCATCTCGACCTACTTCGACAAGGTCCTCGGTGATGTCCAGGTCTACCCCGAGAAGGGTACCGTTGCCTTCGGTTCCGGTCTTCACGGCTGGGCCTTCACCATCCGTCAGTTCGCCGGTCGTTACGCCAAGAAGTTCGGTGTCGACAAGAACAAGATGATGGACCGTCTGTGGGGCGACAACTTCTTCAACGCAAAGACCAAGAAGTGGACCAAGGTCTCTGGCGACGACACCGAGCGTGCCTTCAACCAGTTCGTCCTTGACCCCATCTTCCGCATCTTCTCTTCCGTCATGAACGCCAAGAACGAGGAGGTCTTCAAGCTCTGCGAGAAGCTCGACATCAAGCTCACCGGTGAGGAGAAGGAGCTCCAGCAGAAGCAGCTCCTCAAGACCGTCATGCGCAAGTTCCTTCCCGCCGCCGACGCTCTCCTCGAGATGATGGTTCTCCACCTTCCCTCGCCCGCTGCCGCCCAGAAGTACCGTATGGAGACTCTCTACGAGGGTCCCCCTGATGATGAGGCCGCCATTGCCATCCGCGACTGCGACCCCAAGGGTGTTCTCATGTTGTACGTCTCCAAGATGGTCCCCACCTCCGACAAGGGTCGTTTCTACGCCTTCGGTCGTGTCTTCGCCGGTACCGTCCGCTCCGGCCTCAAGGTCCGCATCCAGGGCCCCAACTACACCCCTGGCAAGAAGGAGGACCTGTTCGTCAAGTCCATCCAGCGTACCATTCTCATGATGGGTCGTTACACCGAGCCCATTGAGGATGTCCCCGCCGGTAACATTCTCGGTCTGGTCGGTATTGACCAGTTCTTGCTCAAGTCTGGTACCCTCACCACCTCCGAGACTGCCCACAACATGAAGGTCATGAAGTTCTCCGTCTCTCCCGTCGTCCAGCGCTCCGTCGAGGTCAAGAACGCCAACGATCTCCCCAAGCTTGTCGAAGGTCTCAAGCGTCTGTCCAAGTCTGACCCTTGTGTCTTGACCTACATCACCCCCTCCGGTGAGCACGTCGTTGCTGGTGCCGGTGAGCTCCACTTGGAGATCTGTCTCAAGGATCTCGAGGAGGACCACGCTGGTGTCCCTCTCCGCATCTCGGACCCCGTCGTCCAGTACCGTGAGACCGTTGCCGGTGACTCCTCCATGACTGCCCTGTCCAAGTCGCCCAACAAGCACAACCGTATCTACATGACCGCCACCCCTCTGTCCGAGGAGGTCTCGCTCGCCATCGAGGCCGGCAAGATCACCCCCCGTGACGATTTCAAGGCTCGTGCACGCATCCTTGCCGATGACTTTGGCTGGGACGTCACCGATGCCCGTAAGATTTGGTGCTTCGGTCCCGACACCAACGGTGCCAACTTGTTGGTTGACCAGACCAAGGCCGTCCAGTACCTCAACGAAATCAAGGATTCCGTCGTCTCTGGTTTCCAGTGGGCCACCAAGGAAGGTCCCGTTGCCGAGGAGCCCATGCGTTCCGTCCGCTTCAACATCCAGGATGTTACCCTCCACGCCGATGCCATCCACAGAGGTGGTGGTCAGGTCATTCCTACCGCTCGTCGTGTCCTGTACGCCTCGGTCCTTCTTTCCGACCCCGCTCTTCTCGAGCCCGTCTTCTTGGTCGAGATCCAGGTCCCCGAGCAGGCCATGGGTGGTATCTACTCCGTCCTTACCCGCCGTCGTGGTCACGTCTTCGAGGAGGCCCAGCGTCCCGGAACTCCTCTGTTCAACATCAAGGCCTACCTTCCCGTCAAGGAGTCCTTCGGTTTCAACGCCGATCTCCGTGCCGCCACCTCCGGTCAGGCCTTCCCCCAGTTGGTCTTCGACCACTGGCAGGTCCTCCCCGGTGGTTCTCCTCTCGACAAGACCACCATGCCCGGTCAGGTCACCGAGGAGATGCGCAAGCGCAAGGGTCTCAAGCCCGAGGTTCCCGGCTACGAGAACTACTACGACAAGCTCTAAGCGGTCTCCGCCGACGAGTGGTGGGAAGCCTTTCCGATACCCGCATGAGCATCTCAGGAGTATGTTCGAGCATACCCTTTCACGATTTTGGACGCGGCTGGGTAGACTTGATCTAGGATGAAGTATGATGGGAAAGGGAGCAGACAAAAACACTTTCTTTCGTCTTGATCATGCTAATCGCATGGCGGATGGAGAGGTGCATGATTTACTAAACAAGCATTCGCTTTTTGTTGTCTGCGAGCTAATAGCCTTCTTTGTTGCATTTGATGCTTTTAGTCTTTTGCGATGGGGAGCTTTAGAAATGAAAATGTCTCTTTTTTTACGTTCACCATAATTATTCCCGCCCTCTTTTAAGAACATGTTGCTGTGAAGTGGTGTTGTCACAGATGATCGGTGTCGATGTTTGAGATACATTCTATCTGTCCTAGACCTTTGCGAGGAGGACCTCTTTACGCTCGGCGTTTAGTCATCATTGTTCTTATCGTTATGGCCTATATCGCTACCGAGCCATCAAGACGATGGGTCATTTTGCAAACTTTTTCCAATCAGGTCCGAATGCCGAATCTAGATGATTCAAACGGTTTGGATATGGCCTTGGTCATCAACAACACCCATGACCCACACGCTAACGAAAAGTAGCACCAAGAAGGTAGATCTGCATGAACAAACACAATAATCAGCAAAAAAAAAACACATCTTCTTTTGGGATTTCTTTCTACAAAAAGAAAAGATACACACGCGAGAGGAAGACAGTAGAGGAATGCCACAAAGCCAAAGAACTCGTCTTTTACGGATTCGTAGATGAGCAGCATCATGACTGCAGCCATCAGACACTGTGCCGATTGCATCCTAACGGCAGCACGAGGTTGCAATTTGCCCATGGCGTAGAGGTGTATTTGACGGATGAAGAGGCCATCTATGACCAAGATGACGATGCCGCCTGCGACGTTACTGTGAATTTTTTTTGCGTTTTCGGTCAGCGTAGGGTTGGGGCATGATGGGGAAGGGGCAGCAAACGTACCCGATGCCAAATGGCGGTTCGAAGAAGAGGGGGAGCATGTACACGGTGGCCCACGAGCAGATGAAGAAATGGCCAAGCCAGAGGATGTAGAGAAAGTGGCGCACTGAGCGCCATGGATCATCTGTTCTGGAGATCTCGGTGTTGAGCTTGAGCATGGCGAGGACTTGAGTGGTTTTGCCAGAAAGGAAATCAAAGTAGTTGGCAGAGGGACAGAGAGAGAATACGGACGAGTTAGGACAGTTTCTATATATCAACAGATGTCGGAAGATTGAATGCCTAATCTAGCTCAGTCTCAGACCGAGTCATGGTAGGCCCATGCAGACAAGGGTCACGGATATGTAGTTGCGTAAGAGGGGTGGTGTCGAGAGGCTTCCAAGTGCTTAGCATGGCAGTAAACAGTGTGATTAAGCAATGCATCAAGCTCCCTTATCGTTGCGAGAGGTGCTACGGGCGACTGTCAAGACTACGGTGACTATCATATGTTTTTGATGCAAAAATGGCCTGGAAAGCATCACACCTGCGACGTAATATCTTAAGGTCAGTCATGTCAAGGGGACCAACCTCGAGATGTACATGCATGGCCAACTTGGCAAAGAAGATGTGAGTTGCTGCAGCCAGCTTGGTCATAAGCATCGAGTGTCAAGCTGCGAGGGATGAAACATGGCATGAAACAGAGAAAGATGATGGACCAGAAGATCATCATCTCGTCGGTTATACTTCGGATGTATTGATGACATGACATCTGAGAAGGCACGACCAGGCTGAGGACTTTCCTTCCTACTTTCCTCAAGGTCATTGCGGCATTGCAGATTTCCAAGTCTCAGCCGGCTGCTCGAGGATGTCTGCATTGGACTGCCTAGGTATGCATGTCCTGTTTGCAAGATGCATGTTGTATGCAAGCAAACAACTTGCACTTTGCACAGGCGAAGATGTGACTTTACGATGAAGAACGAGGATTGTAGACTGAACGAAACTACGGTCGAGAAAGGGTAGTTTCCAAAAGGACAGCCTGGTTCAGGTAATGGTGGGTTCAAGGCAGCGACAAGAAACTCCATGCACCAACCAAGGGCGACATGATTGTCGAAGACTGTGTGACCATTCACTCGTCGTCCGTCGATATCGTTGGTTTTGTTGTTATCTCGGCGCACTCGGTCACAGCCGTGCCCGTGGCCCTCGCTCGAGAAGATCCAAGGCCGTCACTTGGGAGAAGAGTTCGCCAGCTTCACATTCGACAATTTTGCGCGCGCAAACTCACTCTATCCATCTGTTCGACACTTGACTCAACCACGGCGTCCCAAACACCGACCTCCGACGCATCAACTAGAAAGCATCCAAGCATGGCTGAAGAAGCAGCATCCAAGTCTCGCCCTGCCTGGGCTATCCGCAAGCTCGCTGCTGTAAATTTTGACTTCTTCCACAACAATCAGGACTCGGCAGCTAACTAGACACAGGCGAAGCGCGCGATGACTACCTCGATCATCACCGCGAAGAAGAACCGACTTGATGATTCTGACAATGTGAGCGTCAAAGCCCACCTCCTCGATCCCTTGTATGGATCCGAGACTATCGAGCAGGGCGAGTCCGCCGCACTGGCTCCGCCCACCTCGAAGGACCAAGACAAGAAGAGCATCGATTGGCTCAATCTCTTCCCTTCTTCGTCGGTCTTCTCCACTCCAGGCCAGCTTGTTGCCCAGCCCCGACTCAACAATGTCTTCAGCAGTAAGCAAAAGACCAAGTCCAGCATGAAGGTGGTCCCAGGTTTCCTCCGTCTTCCTGTCGAGATTCGCAATCAGATCTATGCATATCTCTCTCACCAGAAACTTGTCGCCATCAAGCAGAAGTCCAAGTCGTCTTCTCAGAAGGACACTGTGCTTGACAATGCCATGGAAGAGTACCGTGAGCCGTCTCGTCCCAAGGCCACCAAGTCTCTCAGAATCATCAACACGGTCAAAGACGCTGCTGCCGAGCAGAGACCCAAAGCCAAGACTAGCTCGGATGGCGGATCCCCTGACCAAGGCCCTGAGCCTGGACAAGACGTCAAGTGGGCAACTTCGCTCAGCAACCTTCTGCTCACCTGCAAGATCATCAACACCGAGGTTGGACCTGTTCTTTACGGCACAACCGCCTTCTACTTCGACGACGCCCAGCGCTTGAGAAGCTTCCTCAAGACCATCAATCGCGTCAATCTCTCTTGTATCACCAGACTGCACGTGCACGTCCGCGCATACGGCATTCCTAACAAGGCTGCCGACAATGTTTGGGAGCAAGAGCACATCAACTGCTGGGCTTCAATCTTCACCAAGATCGCAAAGAAGATGACCAACCTTCGCGTCGTGCGTATTACCGTCAGTATGAGAAGCCTCACAGACGGCCTGAAGCGTGCCTTTAAGCCTGTCAAGCACAACACCGACTGGAAGGAGCGCGCTGGATACATGCTCATGCTTCAACCCCTCTCAAACCTGAAGAAGCTTGAAGATCTCAGTGTGACTATCAAGGCTACGGACCACAAGATGCAGCAGTATGAGCAGATTCTTCCCAATCTGATCTACAAGTATTGGGTGCTTGCAAACGTCAACCCTGCTCGTCATCTTGAGCAGAGCGTCATGGAACTTCACCACGACCTGTTCGACAAGATGCACCACGGACTCGAACAAGCTATGGTGGATGTTGGACGCTCCAAGGATGCCAACAAGTCGTTCGCTGGTGTGGCGCTCGCCGTTCATGCGTACTTGGAGTTCATGATGGACCCCATCGGCTACATGTTGGGCAGAAAGTATGGAATTCATCCCGGTGCATGAACAAGCTGCCTCGATTAGAATGAAAAGATGGAACGTGACCACGAAGAATCGCAAGACAAGACGACATGAAGATACGAGAACAAGACTTGGGATCGAAGGTTGCATGATAATCAGGTATCGAGAAAAGTACAGGGAAGGGAAACACAGCATGAATTGAGGGACGCTATGGAAAGGCGCAGTGTTTGCCGCCATGGCTTGACCATCTTCGTTCTCAGTTTGTTACAACAGCGACATGGAGATTGAAGTTGCGTCGAGCAGGAACAAAAGGAAGTGGTGCTTGGGGGGAAACGCAGAAGCACTCGTGGCAGTCTACTGAGTAGCTAGGGACAATTGTCGATTAATAGGTAGTACAGAAAATCAAGTGCGTAGGTACATGGTGATCTTGTGCCTGGTGTTGTGCAAATTGTGAGGTGAAGACAGCAGTTATGAAGACAACGCAGTCCGCGGGGCTGGTTTGGAGGCAGGAACGGTGAGGCCGTAGGAGCTTGGAACGTGCTATCAAGCGGACCAGGCTTTCTTATCCGACACAGGTGCTCACGTCTCAGACATGTCCGTATGCATGCACGAGACGTAGCAAGGTCGACTATCAAGCGGAGCGCACCTCTGCGACTTTGCTCAGAATACAGATTTGCCAGTGAGACCTCTCTGACCTTTGCCGTTTCATAGGTGGTGGTCACAAAGATAGTGAAGACAGCTTGGCAGGTGGTGGATAACAGAGTGTAGGCGTCTGATAGACGACACGCGCGGACTCGAAAGGCTCGGGAGCTTGGGCCTTCGCGCGTCAAGGGGATACGTTTCGTGTGGGTTGGGAAAGTTTTAAAAGGAGAGGCATTGGACTCTGTTTTGGGCACTGGAACTCTGCAACAATGGCCAGCAACGCCGAGTACAAGTCCGAGTACTCGGAGGAGTTGACAAACTTCATCGATACTCCCTCAGTGCCTGCTCCTGCTCCCGAGAGCACCGAGTATGGTGTGCGCAGCACCGCCGTGGGTTTCTCTTTTCCTCTCTACCGTCAACGGATTGCTGACTCGATTGCTACAGTACCCGGCAATCAAGAACGCACCTCTCCCCGCCGACGCAGCTGGCAGCGAGTCGTTCAACAACTATGTCCTGTTCGCGCTCCTCGGCGGCATTCCTGCCTACCTGGCATACAAGATCGGCGGTGGTTTCAAGACCTGGGTCTTCTTTGGCATCCTGACCGCCATCCCCATCCTGATGGTCTTCTGGACCATTGCCTCTGGCTACACGCCTCGCAAGAACGAAAAGGCCCGCTACCCCGGCGCCCCCGTCGAGCACTACCTCAAGTTCCACAAGGAGGCCGATCGTGCCAAGTACCACGGCCGCAGCAAGATCCCCATGGAGACGTTCCACGAAAAGTACTTTGACGGCGATGTCGACTTCAACGGTGACGCTCTCGAGGTCATGGAGTACCGTCACGACTGGGCCAACTTCCGCTTCACTCTGTCTCTCTTCTGGTTCTTCCTCACCGGTATGATGCCCGAGGTCATCATGCACACTCGTTCGCAGGACGAAGAGCAAGTCCGCGACCACTACGACCGCGGCGACGACTTCTACTCGTGGTTCCTCGGCCCCCGCATGATCTACACCTCCGGCATCATCTCCGACATCAACAAGGAAGAGTCCCTCGAGCAGCTGCAGGACAACAAGCTGGCCATTGTCTGCCAGAAGATTGGTCTTCAGGCTGGTGACCGCATGCTCGATCTCGGCTGTGGCTGGGGCACTCTTGCCAAATTCGCTTCTGCCCACTACGGTGCTCAGGTCACTGGTATCACTCTCGGCCGCAACCAGACTGCCTGGGGCAACAGCGGTCTCCGCAAGCTCGGTGTTCCCGAGGAGCAGAGCCGTATCTTGTGCATGGACTACCGCGACACTCCCGTTCCCAAGGGCAAGTACAACAAGATCACCTGTCTCGAAATGTCCGAGCACGTCGGTGTCCGTCACTTTTCCACTTTCCTCAGCCAGATCCACGACATGCTCGACGATGACGGTGTCTTCTTCATGCAATACGCCGGTATCCGCAAGCCTTGGCAGTACGAGGACCTCATTTGGGGCCTTTTCATGAACAAGTACATCTTCCCCGGTGCTGACGCCTCTACTCCTCTCGGCTGGACCGTCGACAAGCTTGAGGGTGCCGGTTTCGAAATCAAGAGCATCGACACCATTGGTGTTCACTACAGTGCTACTCTCTGGCGTTGGTACCGTAACTGGATGGGCAACCGCGAGAAGGTTGAGGCCAAGTACGGCAAGCGCTGGTTCAGAGTAAGTCATGCTTTCGTTTGTCTCCTTCTCTTGACACGCACTAATCTTCATCCTACAGATCTGGGAATACTTCCTTGCTTACTCCACCATCATCTCTCGTCAAGGCTCGGCCACCTGCTACCAGATCACCATGGTCAAGAACATCAACTCGACCCACCGTATCGAGGGTGTCAACACCCAGTTCGGTCTCTCGGGCGCTCTCGAGGCTGCAAAGAACGCCGCAAAGGCCGTCTTCCCTTCGGCCAAGGCTTGAATTTCTCATGAACTGAAGATATGAACATGAACAAAAGCTGCACGACTTTCCAGCAATGATACGGTGTTTGTGTGTGGAAAAATATACCACTGTACAAATATGATTTTTTTGTGTTGTTTGTTGTTTCTTGATGAGCAAAAACAAAAAGGTCATGATTGTATCGAGTATCCAGGCGATGGCGAAATAAAAATGTAGAGATGTAACGAAAAATGATAGATTAAGCACAATCTGCTTCAGCCAATCTCTTCTGCCTCTTGGAGCAATTCACGCTGCTTTGCTTTTTCGATACCTATCCTTGCTGACTTTGTACTGCACAGTTGGTAAGCAGACGGACTTGTTTAGGGACGGAACGACGACGATCATTTGACCCCGCTCCCTCACATGCCTCACCTGCCTTTCGATCTTTCGATCTTTCGTGCCTTGAATGCGACTTCAGGCAGCGCTTTTCGCTCGGACATCTGTGACGTCGATCAAAGGATTGGTACATGCAGATTCTACAGAACATTCGATAATAAGAACGGAGAAGAGACGTCGTCGGATTGCTCTTTCAACTCTGTGTTCTTCCCTTCCATCTTTGACAACACAACCATACCAAGCAATATGAAGCTCGTCCCCTCTAGACCTCCGGGCTATGTTCTTTCAACGCTGATGGTTTCGCTTGGAGGCTTTCTGAACGGGTTCGTCTTGTCAGTCACATCCAAGAACCTTTTTACTGATATTTACCCCTTGTAGTTATGATACAGGCAGCATTGGTGCAGTCACCGAGATGCCCTTCTTCACCTCTAGCATCGGCGAGCTCACTCCTTTCATGAGCGGCTTTACTGTCTCGCTTATCATGCTTACTGGAGCATTTCCTGCATTCTTTGCTGGTCAGCTTGCCGATCGCTTTGGACGATTAGCTGTCGTTGCAGTCGGTGCTTTGGTCTTTACCATCGGTGCCATCTTGGAGGGATGTGCAAATAAGCTTGCTGTGTTTCTCGTTGGTCGTGCACTCTGCGGGTTTGGAGAAGGTCTTTGGTTGAGTAATGTCAGTGTGTAAGTCTTGGATTGCCTTGGGTTGTCAATGGAGATCAACTAATCCCAGCTAGGTATATTACAGAAATTGCCCCTTCAGCACGAAGAGGCATGCTGGTATCAATGCCACAGTTCATGGCATGTGCAGGAATATGCCTTGGTTACTTCACTTGCTATGGCACTATCAAGATTGAGTCGAGCTTTTCATGGAGAGGTCAGCCATTCGTTTCACTTTGGAAAGCTCTCCATCGCTAAGATCTGGAGCAGCTCCCTACATCATTCAGGCAATCTTAGGACTCGCCTTGGCTACAACACCATTTGTCCTTCCGCAATCTCCTCGCTGGCTCTTGGTACATGGACATCGGGACAAGGCAATCCAAGAGCTCAAGCGCCTCGATTTTAGTGCTGTCGAGGCTGAGAAAGATTTGCTTGGTCCTGCTGCTGAGCAACGCATGGCGATTAAACAGCCGGGTGCTGTCGAAGGTCTTACCATGCTCTTCCGAAAGCCATATCGCAGGCCTGCCCTGCTCGCCTTGTATGTACTTGGTGTTATACAACTCAGTGGGATTGACGGTGTACTCTACGTAAGTTCGTGTCAATCACGCAACCAAACAGGTTACCTGACTTGTCTTGAACAGTATGCTCCCACGCTCTTTGCTCAAGCTGGCATCTCGGCCAAGACCTCCTCCTTCCTGGCATCTGGCCTCTCGGCAATCCTTATACTGGCCATCAGCGTCCCAGCTCTCCTGCTCGCAGACAAAGTCTCTCGTCGTACCAGTGTCATTGTTGGTGGTTGTATCCTGACCTTCTGCATGTTCACAATCGGCACCCTGTATGCCTCAAACTCCGTGACACCGCAGAATCCAGCCCGTTGGCTCGTCATCATTTTGGTATTTGTCTTTGGGCTATCCTTTTCCGCGACCTGGGGCATTGTCGGCAAGATCTACGCGTCTGAGATTCAACCGGCTGCTACAAGGAGCGCCGCGAGTTCTGTTGCTCAAGGTCTTGGTTTCTTTACGAATTGGATTGTGGCCATCATCACCCCGGTACTTTTGGCCAACTCGAGCTCTGGTGCTTACTTCTTATTTGGAAGTATCTGTCTCGTCAGCGTGTTTGTCCTGATGCTGAATATGCCTGAAACAAGAGGACTTAGCCTTGAGGCCATCCAGGATGCGTTCTTGGTTCCCAGTACAGCTCAGAGAGGAAGATTTATCAGCATGCTTCGCAGATGGGCTGGTCTTGACAGTGCCAGTACCAATGACGGCTCTGGTAGTTCAGTCTCTGGCGCAGCTATGCAAGATGTAGGATCAGATATCGAGCTTCGAGATGTGGGTGGTCTTCTGGTTCAAGATTCTGACGCTAGCGCTGTTGAAGCATCTTCTGTTGAGCATGAGCGTGAAAGAGATAGAGCATAGAGGATCTTCTGGGAGGGCAGCATAGACAGTCAAGCCTACCTAGCAGTATAGTACGTAAACATCGATCTGGATGCCATTCGAGGCCCATGAGCCCTAGCGATGATCTTATTGTTACCGCACGAGCCATAATATCACGACTCATGGAACGACAGAAGGATTCGTGCTAGTGCTATAGGGTGTGGCGGCAATCCCAACCTAGTCAAGACAGATAGACACTGCACTGCAAGCACTCAAGCAGAGGTCATCTGTATTCTTGACTCTTGTAAAGAGCTTTGGCCTATAGCTAATGGAGATTGATATCTCCGAAGATCCCACAAAATTGCGGGACGAGTGAGGGCAGAGACGCTCATCCACTATCCACACAAAGAACCGCAGGGTCTCGCGAGTCGTGTCGCGGACCGGGAGCCGTTCAGTTCCCAAGGAGATATCTTCGATTGCAATAGCGGAGATGAACGAACAGAGGAACCGCGCAAGTGTTGATGAATCTATTGATGTACGTGCGTAACCTGCAGGCCGCCTCCAACTTCGCCCCGCGTGGTCGCTTGCCACGGATCCACGAACTTGGGAATTTGCTCTCGTTTGCTCTCATCTCGACCCTCTTGTCTTTTTGCTGCAGAAAATTGGCCATCCTTTCAACAAACTCGGCCGAGTCAGCTTGCTGTCAAATGAAAAGACACGGCGGACACATCGGACAGGGAACTTGATCTTTAGGCTTACCGTGCCGCTGTCCCTCGAAACACGCCTCTTCACACCATGTTTGATGATTGTGATCGCTACTCATGGCCTGCAGATCTGTGCCTCTCTTCCCTTGCGCCTTCTCCAATATTCCTGACAGAGTCCTGGAAGCAATAATGACAATTCGCATGAATCGCAAAGAATTCAGCAAAACTCACGGCTCGGTCACTCGTCTCTGACTCTCTCTCCAGACGATCCCCTGGAAATCAAATCTCGAAGCCTGGGAGGCTCTAAACCAAGATTGGAGTCAGCACAACAAGCATTTACCGAGTATAGGCTTGATTCGTTTACCCCTCTCTTTCCCCGTACACCTTCCCCCAACTGTATTAATTACTTAGCAGCCACAGTACTATAGAGTGGCGCGGCCAGGCTTGTCTCCTCTTGACTCTCGTACAAGACGTATTGCTATTGGGTAGAGGTTCAAAGGGCCAAAGCTGAACTTTCGGCGCACCTGTCTCTGGTTGATGAGACGTTCTGACAGCCGAACGAGCGGAACATGCAGGTCGCAATGATGGCCTCTGCTTCGGCAAGGTACTAACCTTAAGCCTCTCGGACTGTTGGCTCAAGCACCACACATGCATGATGCTGATTCGACGGAATTGCAGATCATGCTTGATCTGCCATGGTCTGTTCCAGATTTGCGCACAAGACCAGGACAATGGCTGAGAATCCTTCCTTCGCTGCCTCGACTACTCGAGCGGCAGACAATAAGCTAAAAGAAACATGCAGTACCGACTGCACAGTTCGGGTTGCCGTCTTCGACTTCCTTCCATGTGTTCAGACATACACTTCGTTCGTTCACCTGGCTCAGAAATCTTTTACGGGTTCCTGACAGCACACGCCAGGCCACCTGTGTCTGACGTACCCTCGTCTTGATTATTGGTCTTGCTGACTGGTTGATATACGTACCAGCCTATTGTTCTTTCTCCTGTCCAGACAACCGCAACTCCTGAGTCACACTGGGCTCGGTGGATAGCACTAGGCATGGTCAAAGAAATCACTGTCGACTCATCGACAGGGCACTATCCCGCTCCGTACAGCTTGTCACCTCTGGGACCTGTACTCAAAAAGGGTCTTCTAGCTCCGGGTCTACTCGGACTACTATCAGTCATTACAACACTCGGCCTCTTGGTATTCATCGTCTATCGTTTCTCAACATGGCGGCGGCATTACAGAACATATGTCGGGTACAATCAATACATCGTCCTTTGCATGAACCTGCTCATTGCCGATTTCATCCAAGCCGCGTCCTTTCTATTCTCCTTCCATTGGATCAAAAAGAACGGAATTATCGCCCCTTCTTCGGCATGCTTCGCGCAAGGTTTCCTCCTCAACATCGGCGACCTGACGTCTGGTTTCTTCGTCATGGCCATTGCCTTTCATACATTCTACACCGCCGTCAAGGGTCGTCGTATTGGATACGTTGGCTTCATCGTAGCTATCCTGTCGGTATGGGGGTTTGCTCTGGTGCTTAGCATCATTGGACCGATCGAGTACAAGGACAAATACTTTGTTCGCGCTGGCGCTTGGTGTTGGGCTGGCGAACAATACCAGACCGACCGACTCGCTCTACATTACCTCTGGATCTTCATCGTTCAGTTCGGCACCATCATCATCTACATCATCGTCTTGATCCGACTGAGGGCAGCCGTGAAGGCCGTAGTTCCATCTGTCAGAGCACAATCCACGAGTTATGCCAAAGTCGACCGAGCAGCAAAGACGATGGTCTTGTATCCGTTGGCCTATATTGTGCTCACATTACCATTGTCGGCTGGGCGCATGTGGAGCATGGCACACCACGAAAAGAACCTTCCCGATGCATATCAATGCGTTGCCGGCGCCCTCCTCGCCAGCTGCGGCTGGGTCGATACACTCCTCTACACTCTGACCCGCAAGACATTGATCAACGGAGGCGACTCGAACCGTCGTGTCCGCTTCAACAATGCAAAAAGCAGCAATCAAGATGCGTCGAATCACGATCCGAACGGCGGCTCCATCCTCCAGACACGCACTGTCACCGTGAGCGCAGGTCAAGTGTACGCATTAGACACGATCGATGAAGAGCAAAGGGGTCGGCCGCAGGATAAGCACCGCTACAAGAAGAGCTTCACAGAAAGAACAGGACATTCGCCTACGGGCAGCTTAGACCCCATCATGACTGGCCATCATCTCGGTGTGGGCTCGGAAAAGATTGGCACCGAAGTACAGGTGACTGCGACGGCGGCCGATGCCTCTAGCGACGATGGTGCTTCAAGGTTATCAAGTTTTGACGATGGGAAACCGCATGCTCGGTAAAATCTTTCTCTTCTATTTTCTTTTGTTCCTGTATATACAGCTTCAACATGTACGAATAAATCTCCCGAGAGATGGCATTCTTGTTCCAAAATCAGGACTCTGTGTGTGCTACAAACCACACGTCTCGTTCTGCTCTGCTTTTCACAAGACAGAGAAGAAATCTGTTGATCTTGTCAGCCTCCTGCATAAAATCTGATATCAACGAGAAGATGTGGTAGATGGTGTAAGAAAAACATCAGATAGAGCTAATAATAGTGAAAATATCAATCTGGCATTGGAGGGATTCAATCTCCGTAGATATTGCCAGTCAGGCAAGATATCAATCATCATGTTATGTGTGTGTGTGTGTGTGTGTGTGTGTGTGTGTGTGTGTGTGTGTGTGTGTGCGCGCAAAAAGCGCTTGAGAACCAGAGCGAGGAGATGGGGGAGGAGATACGCACGGAGGGATGGACTCACGATCCGTTAGAAAAGTAGTTATAAAGATTAGTCTTTTGGAATCAAGATATCGTCTCTGAACTTGACACCATGTCGACAACTATATCAAAACCATATACAACAGCGCGACACAAACAAAGACAAAGAACAAAGCATGTTAGACGAAGAAGAGGGAAAAAAAGAGTTGATGAGATCCGTGCGCCAGACTCTCGATTCCGCAATCTTGGCAACCATCCGAAAATTTTCTCAACCTCACAACATCTCAACCAAGAAAAAAAGGAAGAGCAGTTCCAGGACTCAAAAAAGAAATGTCAGCGGTTTGTATAGGAATAGCCGAAGGCGGGGCTCGAACCCGCGACCTTGAGGTTGTACTTTATCAGATTGATAAGAGCCACACGCTCTACCGATTGAGCTACCCCGGCAGGTCTGATGATCAAGTTGTGTGACACAACTGGCTGCTGATATGTTTAGGCGATGACTTGAAATCAATATAAAGACTAATTATTCGCACATCCCTCCGCCTGCCAGTCAATCACAGCAACATTGTCGTTAATGTCTAGCAAATGTTTAGCATAACGGCATAGCTTGGGTTTTATATGTTATAACTAGATATAGTTAATAAAAATGTATTAATAAAGGTAAAAGATGCTAGAATATACTCTAGTACCCTTTCTAAAGGTTTATAATGGTTAGGACTAATGATTAATGCTATTGTCGTCTAAGAACAGGGTTGTACCATTAGCAAACAGTCTCCCGAGGTTGGCCCGCGCTTGACTTGAAGATGCAGACGTCGTTGTCTGATTCGTTGTATACTTTTCTCGTCTGTAACAAGCCAGCAAAGAGCTTGCCCATTGCTGCCACCGAGGAAAGGCTCACCAAGAGAATGACTCATTAGACACGACCTGCGTCTCTAAAAGCACACCTACTCCTGCGTTCCTTCTTTCTTTTACCATCTCTCCCGCATATCTCAATCCCCTAATCCTCTGTCGCCCCATTACTCTCTTGGTCCTTGGACTGGGAAGCGAAGGGGAGCCAAGCAAGTAACAAAATCTCCGTCGCGTGCCTATGAACAGGACTTGTTCGTCTGTATGATTTGCGACGGAAACGACGTCTGAAAAAGTCGCGCGCTTGACATGGACGCTGGATCGTTCGAGTCACCTTCTGACAGTGGCAGGAACCATCAAGATGACGAAGCTCACGGATACGACATGACGGCGCATGGGCAGTGACTTGGAAGGACGCGCCTTCCCTATTCATGACAACGACCGACATGTTTCATCGAGACTCCCACTACCTGTTCATTGTCGCATATCACGCATACATCTGTTCATCAATCATCACTATCAACTCCATCACTATTACTGCATTCGTCAACAGCCAGGTCTTCAAAGATGGCGAACAAGAAGAGCAAAAAGGGCACGGGAAGGAAATTCAAGTGTTTCCATCCAGGATGTCGCTACAGATCCGATTGGAGACGGAACCTGAAAAGCCATTTGATGACCCATCTGGCTGCAAAAAGCTGGAAGTGTGCCGAGCCTGGATGCCGCAAGACTTTTGTCAGGGGTGTTGAGGGTATCGGCAATCTCTCTGACCAATGCAAGACTGACTGTGACCAGCGACAAGCTCCGGAGGCATGTGAAAACCCACAGGCGCGCTCTCCTTGCAGCTGAGAAAGCGCCTGACAAGGTCATCGAGGCGCAGACCCGCGACCTAGTTGCGCAGTATGAAGCAAAAGCACAAGCAGAAGCGCAAGCAGAAGCTCAAGCAAAAGCAGAGGCACAGGCAGAGGCAGAAGCAGAAGCAGAAGCTACCGAATCATCCGCTCAAGAACAACAAGCCGACCTGTTCGCACCATCTGTCTCGAACCAACAAGCTGCTCCGACCGAACAAGCCGAGTCTGCCGCTCCACCTCAGTTGCCTTGAGCAACGTCAAAACCGACAATACAAGCTCGCGGCTGTTTGGGGATGGCTTTGTTTGCACCGGGGATCACATACCAGTAGTTTGATCTCAGGCTATTTCGTGATCAGCTGCTTGAAGCGTGCAATGCGACGAGAGAACACGGAGGAGTTTGCAGTAGGCGATGACTGTCGCTACAAACAGGAGATTTGCGCTTCGAGAAGGAGGACAATGCGACCGCGAGTAGAAGAGGGAATGGAAACGAGATTGCCTACTTAACACTTTGTCACTGTATGCGAGTGTGTTTTGCTTTGCTCGGTCAGTTGCCTGTAAACACATGTGAATATGCATAGTACTTTCCCATGTCTGATCATGTCCCCTGAGAGAAAGTTCGACAAGCACTCTCACTGGGTACAGTCGCGTGTCAAGAAATCACTCTGCACCTTGATGTATGATTTTAGTGGACCTGTATCGCGTCTCAGGAAACCGATCTTAATCAGGAGCTTGCGTTTGAGGGCGATAGGAGCAGCCATGCTCAGGTCTCTGAACTGCGTCTGGAGGAGCGAATTCAGTCTCCCAAGCGCGCTCTCCCGATGATGACTGCGCATATCGCAATGCATGGTGTTTTCTCAGAATTCAGGGGTCCAGCAGGGAGTCTGTATAGAACGCATCCGAACTCGATCGAACGTTTTCTCGAGAGGCTGTGCAGGCTCAGGGTCTGATCCTTGAAGAGGTACGTGATCCTGAAGCCGCTCGTGATTCTGGAGTTAGTTGTGATCCTGAAGCAGCTCGTGACTCTGAAGCTGGTTGTGATCTGGGAAAGTGTCTGAGCTTACACAGCTGCGCTAACCTCGTTGCTGCCCCTATATCGACCCCAACAATGGTATATACATTCCTAAATTCTTAGTCCCGAGATGTCAGTACTGTTCCTCTTTCTATTTCTGATGCGATGCAGAACAAATGCTGTTTCTTCGAGAGTCTGTAGATAGTCAGATCAGAGATGGACCCTTGGACCCTGGTGTGCTTGGGCCAGGGCTTTGACTTCCCGAGTAGCGAGGAGAGTGTGATTCTGCTGTATGCGCCACCCAGAGGGGGGAGTGATCTTGCGCAAGACCCAGAATCACCGACGACGCCCAAAGATAAAACATCGTGTACCCCCCTCCTGTCGCTCTCTTTCTTTTTTTTTCTTTCTTCACCTTTTCTGCAATTGCTATCCATTTCATCATGTTCGCCAAATTTGTTGCCTCTGTTCTCTGCCTGTTCGGTTGCGCCCAAAAGGAGGAAACCGACTTGATGCCAATGGCCTTCTGCGACCACGGTTGCGGCAAGGTTCATGGCCGTTCCGACAAGGAGTGCAAGGAGGCACGCAGGCCTTTTGACGCAGATCTTCCGGGCTTGAAAGAGCACGGCAGATTATGTACCTTTAGGTACAAGGTACGCACCTGCCTGAGTTGTAAAATGCAGGAGGGCTGCACGTCAAGTGCCCCCCTTCAGCCACCCGAGAAGCCCCAATTCCGTCGAAAGTCAGCCCTGCCTCGTCGCGCCACAGACTGGGAAGCCCGTATGGGGATACCGTCTCAGGACCAAGAGTCCACGCGTGATGGGGTGGCCAAGTTGAGGTTCTCACACGAGCACCAAATCCAGAAGTACGACGTCGATGCTCCGGCGTCTGTCGTCCGACGATCAGAAGAGAGAGAGTCCCGGGTTGTAAAGTTTGTATGGCCCGACAGCGACCAGTCTTTCGGCAGAGTTCACCCAAAGGCTCGAGACCGTACAAACGCGCAAGACATCTGGAGTACGCACGGGCACACGATTGACTCATACTGAGAATTCCTGGCTTCCTTTACTGGTCGTGAGAGCAGCGTTCGTCATTAAATATCTCTTTCACTACTCACCTGGCCTTGAGCGGGTAAGGGCACTCTTCGGCTTGCCGGTCGTCGACTTGTTCCTATCCTACTCGAGGTGATTTTGGGGTTTCGGCTCTGGGGCGGTTGCAATGGCTGTTGCCGAAAGGCGTACCTGCTTTGTAATTTCAGGATGGGACTGTTTGAGTTGGCGCTTCACTGCATGCATCGTGGTTCTGAAGCTGTTACCTCGTCATCACTCTATTGAGACCAGATGATAGGTGTACGGGCTGAGGTTGACCTGTTGTATGTGGACGCATGGTTCAAAAATCGATCGGTCGAGTGGTCAGGAGTGCGCTTTGAAGGCACTCAGAGCAGGTCTCTAACGTCTGCTGTGGCAAGCTCTGTCTTTGCAAGACATCCCCTCTCTCAATTCTTTTCGGAACTTTTGGACTCAAGTCAATGCGGTGGCTCGTGTACCTTGACATTTTTGCGGATGACAATTTTGCTTCTCTGGTTGCTCAGGCGGAAAAGTGCAAACCCAGCCGTCATCAATGCTTGCGAGTTTCTTTTCATTCTGTCGTCGACGCATTTCGTCGTGTTTTCCTTTCTGCTTTTGGGGCGACTGTACGGGTTGGGATCATTGGTGATGAATTTGGTGTTTTGGCGTTTTGGTTTTGGTTTTGTTTTGGTCTTGTTTTTTTGAAGCGTCGGAGTTTTCGGATTGTTGAAGTTTTTGAAAATGGAAGCATTGCAGAAGAGGTCATAGATAGAGATGAAAGCGGTGCACAAAGATGCCCTTTACCGCTCACACAAACTTGACCACCGACTTTGCAATGTGATGAAAGTGATAATTGAAAAACTGGTCATCAATAGAGCATGAGGCCTACCTCGCCACATAGCAAGTCTTCAGTCAGCCAATGCTATAGAAGACAGGGAGATGGCAGGTTTTGTCAGTCCTGGGCTCTCTGATCCAACGATAAGGCAGTCTGAAATTCCTGTCAACAAGATGCGGTCTCGACTTGCCTGCGTTGCGATGAGTTGGCAATGACTCTGGCTGAGACAAAGCAGCCGCTCAGACGACCCTGTCCATCAGTTTTGAGGGCTCGCAGAGCTGCAGTAATGTTCTACAGATGCTATTGCTCAAGGGGAATACTTTGGGGAGGTAGAATGAAATGCATGCAAGTGCAGTGACCTCGATCAGGTTCCTTGGCTTCGAATGCACGCCAAGATTCGGTCTGCGTGAGAGACTCGAAAGACACAAAGCTCGAGCTCAAGCAGAATCAACCGATAGCTACAGAGATGAAACTATACGAAACATGAAATGTCTCTTTTCCTTCTAAAACACATGAATTATCGATCGCAGCAGCAAAGAAGTCAAGAGACAATTCCCTTGGTCCATGACGATCGACGTCATGCAAGAAGCAGGCTGACACACGGGAAGCAAACTTCTTCGATCCCAACGGTCTTCGGCTTCGGCTGCAGGGTTCAGCCAACGACGGACAGGGACGAAGAAAGTATACCACACCACACGTACATGTACAATTCTTGTTTCTGGAGATTCTCTGACAAGACTTGTGCTGCATGTGAGTGGAATCGATCTCTATCGAATCCCTGCTGTAGGCGTATCCTGCAACCAAGACAGCAGAAGCCCACAGTCTCTTTGCCGAGCCGGCGCCATGGCCGCGCGTTGCGACGACTTTGTCGCCGAAACAGAACAAATCTCGCTATCGGAGTGGCTTCTTGGCTTTGCAGGTAGAACTTGGTTTGCTCGAGTCAACAAAGGCAGTAGCCACCGCACTGAGCCCTCAAGACGCCAGCCCTGGCACGTCAGTGATGGAGTCGATCCTCGGGCAGGACCGACGGTCTTTTTGTTTGTCGTCTTTCCTTGTCCTTGTCTCTGTTCTTTCCCTTGAGATGCGCTTCATGCCAATACGTAGAGTGGGTTGAGGTGGCATCATGTATACCTCTCTCAGCATGGGTCGGCCAAGCAGCCGATATAGGCACATCGTTGCTGTAGCCATCCTGTTTCTTATCTCGGTTCTGCTGTATACACTTTCCTTTCCAACAACACGCCGTCTTCCTGAACATGTTCCGTCGGTCACCAGCTCTTCTCCACCTTCTTCGTCATCGCCATCCGACTCACAGCCTTCCTCCACAAAACCGACAAGTCCCTCGGACGACGCAACGACCATGTTCCGTAGCCGGCGCATACCATGCAAAGGGCCAAGGGGGAAGCTCATGTCGGAGAGTCACGACGATCAGATTCATTCGTCCGAGTACAGAAACATCAGCTATCCGCCTCCACTGAGTGGCTCATTCGAAGCCCTTGATCTCGACAAGTCCTGGCTTACTGCTGCCGAAAGATATGGCCCTTACGGACTGGGCGAAGAGGAGGAGAGTTATTCAAGGAGTCGCGTAGACTGGTCTGCCGTCAACTGGGCCGACCTGCAGGATGCTTGCACCCAGATCAACTCCGAACGGCTTCCCAATGCCTATCATTTCGACCATGGCCGCCCGAGGTTCGCATACAGAGAAAGATCCTGGACAGAGAAATGGCTGCCTTCATCCTTCACCACGCCAAAGATCGACCCAAGACCAGCGAGTGAAGTCTTTCATCGCTCCGCTATTGTTGTTCGTGTCTGGTCGACCTACAAGTACCATCCTGAAGATATGTGGAACCTCAGATCGCTCATCGTAGAGACGGCATTGGCAACTGGCGGAGAGTATGCTGTCTTCCTTCTGGTCGACGTCAAAGACCAAGAAGCAGGTATTCACAGAGACCAGGAGGCATATGATCGCGTGCTCAAGGAGACGGTCCCACCAGAACTTCAGGACGTCGCGGTGTTGTTTGACGATTCGTTGCTAGAAAGCTGGTATCCTGATGTCGGTGAACACTTGGCTATCATGCA
Source organism: Aureobasidium sp. P6 (assembly GCA_003992365.1). NCBI lineage: Eukaryota > Fungi > Ascomycota > Dothideomycetes > Dothideales > Saccotheciaceae > Aureobasidium > Aureobasidium sp. P6. The sequence goes on from RZIQ01000028.1 coordinate 134,845, forward strand.
GATCATGCAGCCTTTGCAGATATTTGCACAGTTTTATCCCGAATTCGATCATTACTGGCAGCTGGAAGTCGATTCGAGGTTTTTGGGACATACCGGCGACATGCTCGACAAGTTCTCCGACTTTGCTAGGAAGGAGCCATGCAAGCAAGCCAGGGAGAGAGCGTCATGGGCTTACATGGAAGACTATCACGGCTCATACGACGACTTCTTCAACACAATTGATACAGTACTCGATGGCAACTCTTCTGTCTGGGGTCCTATCGATGTCCACGACATTGATCCTATCGGTCCTGAACCACCGGTTGCGGATCCACGTGACGACCATTTCTCTTGGGGCGTGGGGGAAGATGCTGATCTTGTTCTCCTGAACACCATGGAAGACGCTTCTCGCGACGAGGATTGGCTGTTCAAGGGCTGGCAAAGTGGTTTCTCCATGGGAACCGAGTTGCCTGTGTTCGTCTCGGTCGTCGCCCAAGGCCGCGCAAGCTGGAACCTTCTCAATGCCGTCCACCACGCCCAAGCACACAAGGGTATGCGTATACCTTCGGAAGCCACACTGCCCAGTTTCGCTCTTTGGCATGGCCTCAAGATCAGTGGTATTCCCCTTCCTACATACCAGTGGCCTGGCCGCGAACGACACGAAATGGAATTCGCTCTAAATGGCGGCGGCTTGGATGCCTTCCCCGACGGTATCGCGAATGGTCCTGCACGCTATCGTGGAAGTTCGATGGGCTTCTTCACCAATGGTATGACCTGGCAGTGGTGGACGACATTGCCAGAGGACCTGGCAAATCCGTGGTATATCAACGAAATCGAGAACCCGATTCTGCCGGACATGCTACTGAACGAGGGCGGTCATCTTTATGCGCCCAATATCATCATACATCCGAGAAAGACCAACGGCAAAAAGCCCAAACACTATGGTCAAGAAGATGCAGAGGAGGAAGAATGATGAAGGATATGCGCGGTTGTATTTGGTTTCATCGCCTTGCATGCTGGAGTCTCGATTTGGGCACTAACGACTCACGTTATTTTCTTCTTCTTTCGGTTGCGACCTGTTTGCATAAATGCACATGCGCATTCCTGGTTTTGTTCAAACGTTTTGTTTTTCTTGGTGTTGGTCAAGCGGGGAGTTTTGGAAGTGCTCTGGGAAAGACAATAGTGTGATTGGCGTCCTTTTTTTGAATTGTGATTCAGTTACATGATTTCCAAGCGAATAGAATTTAGGTTTTTTTCTTCTATTTTGAATTGTCAGGTCTCGTGCTGAATCTTTCTTTTTTGTGATTTGACCTGTATGAATTCAATATATATGTACAAGTGTGGGGTTTGATATGAGATTGACAAGTCCCTGACTCCAGATGCAGGAAGACGAATGACGCCGAGACGCCGATGACAGTTTTCGGGTGAGTTTATTGTTGTTGTTGATACAGAGGTAGAAGATGGTGAATCGAAAGCTCAAAGGCATGTACCAATAGACGGCCACATTTGATGGGAAAAAGGCGAGAATTGGGTCCTCCCAGAGTCCAGTCTCAATGTCCACATGTGTATCCACCTAGTAGACGGTAGCCAACTTGCTACGCCTCCTAAGCACCGGACCAAAAAAGTAAAGAATATACACCAAAGCGACGAGACCCAACGAGATGAAGGCCAAGGTGGCAAACGCCCAAGTCGAACTCATATCCTCAAACATGGCGACGCCGGCATGACACATGGCCGCGGCGATCAAAAAGGACGGGATCAAAAAGGCCGCCACCGCCGACCCGGCGACGTTGCTATACGTGTCGCCGAGATAGTTCAACATGCCCAGCCAGAGCAGCGGGTCGCAGAAACCGAGCACACCGCCGGCGACGATCGGCGACCAATAAGAGGTTTTGCCGTTGGAGGTGAAGGCGAACCAGAAGAGGGTGACGGGGAACAGCCAGACGGTGACGAGCGAAGTCAAGAAACGGGCTTCGGGGCGGTGTTTGCCGTGCTTGAGGCGGTCCTTGCGGAAGAGGTAGGTTTGGACGGGGACGAAGATGAACATGCAGGTGACGCCGACGCAGAAGTTGAGGTAGGACAGACTGGCGCCGACGTAGCTGAGACCGTTGTTGTCGACAAAGACGGCAAAGACGCCGTCGAGATAGAGGAAGAGCAGGCTGTGTGGGTTCGTCAGCACAAAGTTTTGGCAATATGGAATTCGAGCGAGCGAATGAGATGGTTACTGACCCATAAGCGAACCCGTTGTAGAAGCCGAGGAAGATGACAATTGGTTCGGTCAACATGATGCGCAATGCCATTGTCAATACGAAGCGGATCTCTTGCAGCACATTGACTTTGGTCAATTCGGCAGCGACAACCTCGGCGTTGGGGTCGTCAGTGCCGCGCTTCTTGACTGCTCTCGCGATGACGACTGATGGCAAGGTTTCAGGCATGAAGCACATGACGAGTGCAAAGGCACCTCCCCAGATGATGTTCATGTAAAAGACTGACACACACAATGTCAGCGGTTTGGATAGTGTATGTGCGGCCATCAATGCGTACTCCAGCGCCAACCCATGCTCGAGTTGATTCCAATCCATTCGCCAATTGGCGATCCCAGACTTGCGCCGTAGTTTGAACTCAGCACGAAGAGAGCCATTGGTTGACCTGCACCATCTTGGGCCTATTCACGATGTGTAAGCAGCCGTGTGAGCAGAGACGGGACCAGTATTCACATACACCGAAAAGATCGACAATAGTTCCTGCAACGTTAGACAGAGCGGTAGATCCAGCAACACCAATGAGGAAGCAGAAGATGATCAACATAGGCAGATTGTAGGCCAGAGCACATCCAATGTTGAAGATTGCATAGAGCAGAATCGAACCAACATAGACCCATTTGCGTCCACCGAGATCCGAGAGAGGTCCAAGGAAGACGGGCCCAACAGCAGTTCCGATGATAAACATTGATTGACCGAGTGTCACGACCTGCGTCGTACTGGGGAATCGTTCTTGGATGAAAGTTTCAACCGAAACGTACATGGTCGAGGTCATGGTCACGTACACCTGTAGCAAGCAGTAGACGGTGATGACGGTCCATTTCTTCCACAACGACCATTTCATGGGGTGCGCATCATCGGTATCCCGGATCTTCTCCAGCACATCCAGAGGTGTGGCGGCAGAAGTCCTGCGAGCCTCCAGATCCGATTGAAGAGGTTCACTGTGAGCAGAAGACGGCGCAGACCCGCTCTTCTTTTCGTGTTCCGAAAACATGTCGACCCCGAATTCCTCTCAAGATTCTTGTGCAACGCACAGGATTTCCAGAAGAAGAAAAATTTCGTTTTCCGTCAAGATCCGAGCGAGCAGACCAGCAAGAGTCCAGGAAGAAAAGTTGTATGCTCAGATGTCCGTCACTGCTAAGCGCAAAACCAAAAAAATCCAAAGACTCGAAAGTCTGGTGTTGTTTCTCGGCGCACAGATGGCGGTTTGCCCGGTTGACAAGGCTACAAAATTCATATTTGGTCTTTAATGGGAGTACATAATAGTGTTGCACGGTTCAAGAGAAAGAAACGGGGACCCTGACGACAATGACGTTGGACTCAGGCCAAGCCGAGGCTTGAGCGCGCCATCGATGCTTGACCCTTCTTGACATTGAGGAACCAGAAGAGCCGCAACACAATAATAGGAGAACATGCCTATGACAAGCATATATAGTGACTGAATGCGAATTGCGCAAACCATCACGATCGTCTGTTTCAGTTTTGTAGGTGACAAAAAGCCGTAGACTCCTAAAAGAGGGTCAAAGGTGCCAAGCACAGGAAAAGCCGGCACTCGCGTGATGGTCCAAACTCTGTGAGCAATTTTTGTTTTTCTTCTTTCTCGAAACCCGGAAGGCCTGACTAGCCAAGAGTGTACAGGGTTGATGAATAAGGTTTCTGATGTGGATGACAGGCTATTCTTCCATCTATATGCTATCAACTGTTTTTGCAGCGCGTACAATACATTTACTCCAACTCGGCCTCGTCCATGTTGCGAATGAACAAAGAGAACCATTTGACAGTGTTGACGTGGTTCTTGATAGAGACCCTCTCATCAACAGTGTGAATGTTGCCCAAACCACTCGATTCACCATCATAGCCAGGTGCAAAGCGGAAAATGTTGCGAGAGAGATCCCAGTAGTACTTGGTGTCGGTGTTGCCAGTCATAATACCAGGAGCAACAATGACTTCGCTGCCATAGAGGGCACGAATTGAACCAGAAAGAACGCCATAGGCAGTCGCTCCATCGACAGAGGTAGGGGTGACAGGAGCAGGCTCAAGCATGCGCTCGAAAGCGGAGAGGGAAATGGAGGAAGTTGCTTCAGTAGTGTTGTCAAAGGCGTGCAAGGCAAGGCCGTACTTCTTTGCAACCTTCTTGGCAAGAGTAGTAATCTTAGAGTGGGCATCGGTAGGGTGCTCTCCCACGTTGATGCGGTGGTTGACAATGGCTTGGACACGTTCAGGGAGAGCGTTGACCTTGACACCACCACCAATGACATCAACAGCAATTGAAGTCTGCATCAGATACTGAATGGCAGGACCAGCTTTGGCAGCCTCAAGTGCGAGCTCATCAGGCTTTGCTTTGCACTGGCCTTGAGCCTTGTCGAGCAGCTTACCGAGCTTCTTGGGGAATTGAGTCGCATGCTCGGCACCACAGTAAAGTTGGCCGAGGTAAGGGTTCTTGCCATCGAGGCGAAGAGGATATTTGTCGGCTTCGATCAATGTGATAAGCTCGCTCATGACGCCAATGGCGGTGTGGTCCGGGGGAATTGAGGAGTGGCCACCGGGCATGCGAATGGTGACTACAACATCTGTGTAACCCTTCTCGGCAACACCAGGAGTGGCCATGGTGACACCCCACTCATCAGAAATGCCAGCACCCTCATCTACGATGACGGCAAGCGAATCAGGTCCATATCGCTCGAGAATAAAGGGTGCAAGAGTGCCTGCACCTTGACCACCTGAAATTTCCTCATCGAAGCCAAAGGAGAGGAGGACAGTTCTGGCGGGGACAAAGCCAGCGTCGAGTAGCAGTTCGACGGACTCGAGAATGGCGATGAGCTGGTTCTTGCAGTCTGATGAGCCACGGCCCCAGATTTCCTTGCCATCAAAGTGCCCCGACCATGGAGGGAAGGTCCAGGAGTCAAGAGTGGCATCGGGGACAGGGACAGTGTCCTGGTGAGCCATAAGCAGTGTAGGCTTCAGCTTGGCATCCGAACCTTGCCAGGTGTAAACGAGACCGTGAGTGTTGACCTTTTCGACCTTGAGGTGCTTATAGACCAAAGGGAACGTCTTCTCAAGATACTCGTGGAAAGGATAGAAGACTTCCCATCGCTTGTCCTCGCCAACCTTGCCGAGGTCATCGAATGACTGAGTGTCGATCTTGACGGCTCCAGACAGACGCTCGATGGAGGAGTTCTGGAAAGCAGCAGACTTCAGATAGGCATCCATGTTTACCAGCAGTTCGCTCTGTTGGCCAGGGACAAGAGGCTCGACCTGAGGACATTGCGATTTCTGGTGATGATGATGATGCTTTCCATGCTTCAAAGGAAGCCCAGGAAGAACAAACGTCCAATGTAGGAATGCAACAAGAGCTGCACCTGCTACAACCTACGAACCAAGTCAATTACACGAACAAGAGATTGCCATCGGTATGTCTCACGGTCTTGACGGTACCCCAACGCGAGTTCTTCTTTGTTTGTGCACGCTGCTCGGAAGAGCTGTTTATTGTCGGGAGCGACCCCATGAGTTGTTGCTTCTCATCCATCTTGGCAAATTGATACCTCACGAAACACGCATCAATTGAGAAAGAAAAGGTCAAGCATCGGAAGGCAGCAGTGGCTGTGTACCTTATATCATCATCTGCCCCGCAAATGGCACGACCTTCTGCTTTTGTTCAGGCGCGGGTTGGAGATAGGCCAAAGATAATAGCCGAAGGAGCCGATCCTCTGCGCCTGGCGGGGACGCTTTTGCGCCGTTGATCCTTCTCTCGAGCTGTAACAAAACCAACTTGTGGTTTTGGGCGCTTAGAAGATCAATAAAACAAACGTTGACTATTTTTCTGAACACACAAGAACGAAAAGAACGAAACATGAGTAAATGAATCTAGTTTCTGATCCACACAAAAAAAAAGGAATAGGTATACAAGAGAAATATCAATCCACATATATTCAGCCACGTCCGTGCAAAAATCTACCTCTTCAAGAACCATACAAGAAGTGAAAAGCAGATCGCTCAACGAAACATATCACATTGCAGTGATTGCGATTCAGTCTAGAAATCAAGAAGCGAGATAAGACGCAGTAACAGGTAGAGCTGTAACTCATCTGTCGTCACAGTATCCCGGCTCTTTAGGACCACCTGACGCCCAGCTCATGATGGTGAGCGCGGTGGTGTAACCCATGATAAAGAGGCCGAAGATGACGAGTGAAATGTCGGCCACGCGTTGCCAGGAGCGCGTTGCCACAGCTCGGTAGTGCATAAGAGGCTGTGGAGCTGTTAGTAAGAAAAGATGCCAAAGATGAAGAGGCTAACTCACAGGATAGACAAAGACCAGAGGGATACAGGCAAAACTTCCAACAAGTGCAACAAACTTGTCTAGTTGTCCAGCACCAGCCCAAGCGATGACAGCACAGAGTGCCACCATGAAGAATCTGAAAACGTTCTTCTTCCACTTGATCCAAGGATTGTACTTGCCAGTACGGCTGAACAGCTGTTGAGAAGTGATCTCAATGGCGGGATAGATCTGCAGAGGAGTAGAGAGTAGGATGGCCAACGAGTAGATGAACTGAACGCTGTTGACAAGCTTGTTATCTTGAGGCATGTTGAGAATGATGACAGTCTTGGTAGCGCTGCCGTATGCGGCATACGAGAGAGCGCCCATAGAGATGAAGACGACAGTGACGGCAACCATGACAACTCCCAGAACTCGAGGGAACTTTTGAGGGTCCTTCATACCAGATTGAATAGGGATGATAAGACCGATACCCTCGAAAGTGAAGATGGCGGTACCAATGAAAAGTGTCCAATCATCTTTGTTAAATTGGATAATATCAGCGATGCCGTGGTTGTTAGCCAGGGTCAAGATGTCGTAGTAGTAGAGATAAACGAGACCGAGGACAATGAACAGATCAGCGATGAGAGCGAGCTTCTGAATGTTGTTGATGTTGCGGTACAAGCTGAGAGGCAAGAATACCACCATCTGCATCAAGATCATGTACTTGATATCGATAAAAGTGCGACACTTTGTAACAGCCAGAACGAAAGCCTGCAGATTCTCCGATACAAAGACGATGTAGGCAGAGGAAAAACCGATTTGACTGATGACGAGAGACGAGTTGATGAGGTTGCGGAACCAACTGCCAAAGATTTTGCCACCCATGTCACCAAAGGAGGCATGGACCTTGAGACGGACGTTGACAAGCAGAATGAAGCACCAGAAACTGAGCAGAGCAATACCGAGGAGGACAAGGTTGCTGAACATCATGCCACCGTTCAGATAGGCTCTTGGGAGGAAGAGCACGCCTGTTCCGACAAAAGACTTGAGGAGAAGCAGGGCGGCACCACCAGGGCTGCCCTTGCCCGCTTGCTCCTTTCTTCTACGCTTTCGCTTGCCAGGAGTCAGCAAAGCACTGTCTTCGCCCCATTCACGTTCACGATCGTCTTGATTGTCGTCTTCGTCATCGTATGCCTCGGAGGTAAAGTATTCGTCCGGCCCAAGTGCCTCGTCATCATCTTCGAGGGATTCACCGGCGAAATGACCGTACAAGGTTAGAAACTCGATGAAGTTGTTGGCCAGGAATTGGGGCTGTTGACGAGCAGGAGGCTCGGTCTGAGCTCGTGTGGACCCGTAATTTGGTCGGGAAGCGCGTGCTTCGGGAGCGGGAGATCCAGCAGTCCGTCGAATGTAGTCTCTTCGCAGACCACCAGGCATCTTGATGTTGCTGAGTTCCGGGTCTTCTTCATTGGGGCGAGGCAGGTTGACACTCAGACTCCTCTTCAAACGACCCGTCTCACGAGCCTGGCGTTCGACCTCTTCTCGTTCACGCTCTTCGGTGTAGCGGTAGATGTGTCTTGTCATGTCGCCGCCCTGCAGCTGCAGACTTGAAAAGTGGTCATCATCTACCCCAGGCCCGTTCTCGATGTTCTTGCCAACCTCTGGGAGATTCGAGGCACGCTGGAATGAGGAAGAGGCTTGGAGATTTTGATGTGAAGTGCGCTGAGCGGGGCCGACCAAGTGTCGTCGCAAGACTTCGATGTCCTCGTTCTTGTTTGGACTTTGCGAGTATGAGGCGTCGTCGGGGAAAGCACTGCCTGTGGGAGCGGGAGATGCAAAGCGAGGAGGGCTGCCGGCAAAACCTCCACGCAGGGCCTGCGAAAGTGATGAAGGGCCGGGTCCTGGGATGGAGCCTCTTGGATACGACGCTCCGGGCAGCGGCTCATGGTCGGTCTGGCCGTCGAGCTGACGCGGCGTGGGGATCTGTCTGATCGGAGGAGTGCCAAAGGGGACGGGAGAAGCGAGTCGAGCAGTGGAATAACTGCGAGACGGCGAGCCTCCGCCGTACGGAGACGTCGAACGTGGGGGTCCCGAGGCAATGGTCTGCGGCGACGAAGCGCTCTGATTGCCTGCCATGGCCGCTACAGCGTCGAGGGTGGTGGGATGTGAAGGAGGAAGAGCTTGCTCAACAACAACAAAGAAAAAGAGGATCCCAAGGACGGGATGCGCAGGTAAACATGTACAGATTGGCGTAGGCGAGGTCACTGGCTCTACGCAACCGCGAAGGGTCTGCACGGTCTGGCCGTCCCGTATTCGCGCAATGCTTAGGGCAACAACAGCCGATAGTCGATGGTCGGCCTGCTCGTCTGCCAAGCCTCTGTCTGTACATCATCTTTGGTGCATGCGGAAGGTACGACTGTCTTATCTCGCATCCTCCTGCCAACCACTGCTCGCCTTCTCTATTCGTCGTCGCTATCGCTGTCTACTTCTGCGCCTACGTCCTGCACCGGGTCCTCGTCGTCTGCCACGTCCGCCGGACCATCCATAACGAATGCGACCAGGCAGGTGATGCGGTGCCCCGTCTCGTGCGTTCCTATCGGCGTGCCAACTTGACGCAGACCTCCCTTTGCTGTCTCCGAAGCCTCTTCCACAATCTCCGACACACTGCACTTCCATATCCTGACTGCACCATCGCTGCTGCCAGTCACGATGACCAACGGCGCTCCTGCCTTGGGTTGCAACACCTCAAAGTCCTTGACTCTGCCACTGAAGCCAGCCTGTCTGCCTCCTAATTGACTCAATGCTACACCCTGTGCTACCTCCTCATCTTCCTTTTCGCTCTCGACTGCCGCCTTCAGATCGTAGAAAATGATTCTGCCGTCTTCGGTCGAGACAGCCATGATGCTTCGTCCTTCTCCGGCTGGAACGATGCGCATTTGGTGCAGCTTGGTCGGTGGTGATGGTCGAATGATGGCTTTCGGCACCGAGTCCTGTAACCCATGTTAGCCTCGAATTGTCCTCCCTGCCGTTTTCTTTTTGCGACACTCACCATGCCATAAACGACGGCTCCTCTCTCGAAGCCGACAACATACTCCTCACCGTCTTCACCCCAAACCAGTTTTCTGCCCTCACCACTGCTGTAGCGACCCTCTCCTGCAGCCTGCAGCAAGCTCTTGTCAAAGTTCAACACGCCAGCCTTCTTTCCAGTGACCAAGTTCCACAGTCTCATACATCTTTCTCCCTTGCCCACAGTGACCATGACCTTCATGCTCGGGTGGATGGCAAAATCGTTGACTCCAGTAGGCACCTCTCCAGGACCGGCAGTGTCACCGCTAGGGCGGCCGACAGCCTTGGGTACAGGACACTTGATTGTCGACAGCACAGTCCAGTCACGGGTTCTCGAAATGGCTACAGTGTTGTCGTCGGCAGCACTGAACAGCTTGCCGCGTGTGGGGAATTGTAGCTTGTTGACGCTGCGCGCATGATGTAACAGACTGCCAAGTTCGCGATTGCGAGGGTTCTCGATGATGTTTGTAGCGGAGAGGGTGGGCAGCTGGGGCTTTGAGCCAACTATCGGTGGTGAAGTAGACAGCTGGAAGAGATTGATGCGCTCGTCAGTGCTGCCGGTGGCAAGGACTCGCTTGTGAGCTTCATTGGGGACGGAGAGGGCAAGGCAGCGGACTGCACTAGAATGCGCGGCGAACAAGAAGGTATCGGAATATGTGGGCTCTTTCTGCGCTTCTTCTGAGTTGTCGGACTCGATTGATTGGCCGGAGACGGTGGCAGCGAAGCCGTGAAGCACTCGTTCGTAGGATCCAGTGATGATCTGAATAGAGACAGACTGCTCTTGTGCCTTGGACTCGGGAGCTATGCTTGCGACGGCGGGTTTGGCGGGCTTTGTGGATTGAGATTTTTTGCTGCTCTTTGTGACTTGAGCGTCGTCTGCGAATCGGGCATTTTTTCCAGCGGTAGGCCGGGCACTCAACTGTGCGTCTTCGCTCTTCCTCTTGACCATACTGAAGGGTGTTGTGAACGGGTGAGAGCAAAGTGAATGTTGACCAGAAAAAAAAGGTGCAAAGGCCGGGCATGGAAGGTTTGGAAAGCTTGGGATGATGGCTTGAGCTTGGCGACTGGCCTCCAACGCGCATCGCACACGAACGGCCGCCTCGCCCATCGAGAAACACACGCATCCACTCGCATAATTGTCCATCTCCAAGTCTTCCATCTCGACATTCCCACGCCCGTCTTCATCTGTTGAATGACTGGTGCTGTGAATGCTCGCTCTGCAGATACATGTCCCTAGCACATTTGCGAGATGGACCGCTTGCTGAACGCAAAAACGCCAGAGCGTAAGTCCCCCTCTGCTTGTTTTACGGGCGCAGTATATACCATTGAGATCGCTTCAAGCATGCGAAACCAGAAAGTCGCTCCGTTTTTGCTCCTGTTGCGTCGTTGTTGAATTGTGCTGACTTGTCCTTCTGCCAGGGCATCCTTGACCAAGCGCGCCGCTCGTCTTCGCGCTTTGAACCAAATCACCCAAACCATCACCCAGAACTGCGGCTTCCCTCCGCCTCTCACCCTCGACTATGATTCAAGCCCCTCTCCACCTCGCACTCCTTCTGAAGTTGCTCTTCTTGATGCTGCCGACCTGACACAGTAAGTCTTTGTGCTGTTTGAATTGTCTGATCATTTCTCATTTCCTTTTTCTCTTTCCAGAGGATTTCGTTTTCAGGATTCCTTGTTACCTTTCTCTTTGGATGCCATAGAAAACAATCCTGCTATCAAAGCTTTGTCTGTTCGCAATACGCCTGCTGCAACCGGTCTCGGCATTACTGATGAGCGGAATGATGCCCCCGCTTCCTTCACTAACTCAGACCCTCTGCCAAAGCCCTCAGACCAGCTCGTCACAGAGGCTCCTCCCTCGGCTCAAACCTCACACGATGCTCCCGTTGCAGACTCCCCCAACCACGAGTCTCAACGGCATCGTCCGCGTACTGTTCACCTTCCACCTCAAGAAGTTCAGGAGGAGAGATACCGTGAAAAGCAGTTACGCCAAGAGACTCGCCGAAGGGATGCAGAAGCCGAAAAGCCACCTATCGAAGCTGCGTCTTCCCCAGTATCCACTGCTGGAGCCCCGTCTATGACAACGCCTCTGCCTGCTGGTCCATCACCCTTGACTAGTAACGACGATGATGTCGCAAGTGCCAACCAGACCGTGAGCAAGCCTCCCAGCTTACAGCCATCACCGGACGAGGTTGCTGCCAAGGAGCAGCACGATCGTTTACTCCAGTCGCAAAAGGAAGCTGCTTATCGCGAAGCCCTGGGACATGATGACGATTCTCCTGATGTACAGTTGCGTCTTGAACAGGAACAAGCGGCCAAGGCGACGAGAGATGCTGCCATCAATGCTCAACCTGTCGGAGTTCCGTCTACTGACGCTGTCAATACGGCAGTATCAGCTCGCCATACATCACGTATCGCTGCTTCTCTTTCGCACTCGGCATCGCCTTCGGACTCGGCATCAGATGCCTCACAGAAAAAGAGAGCACCACGGCCATCACTTGTCAACATTATGCCTGCGCCGGACCCAGCCCTAGCAAATGTCGTTGTCAAGCCCCTTCCCGCCCCTGGTGTTACTCAATCAACTTTGGAAACGAATGATTCATCCAGACCTTCTCTCTCTGCTTCAAAGCGTGTGCATACAACCGGGGAATTGCCCAAGATCAAGACTGAACAGCAAATTGTGAGGCGTCAACAACGCCCGAGCAAGGACCAGCCCCAGTCGCCGGCCTCCTTACGATGTTCGGCACTGCTGAAGAATGAAGGTTATAATGCACTAAAAGGAGCATCTGCCGAACTAACCAAGGACTATCTCGAGCCGCTTTACCGTATCCAAGTCCACGATCCGCCCAATGGAAGACCTTTGCACGAACTTCTGCAGAAAGCTAGCAAAGTTGTGACGACTACTGAACAATTTGCTGGATATCACGAAAGACAGGATCAACGTATTCTCAGAAGAATCTATCAATTGCAAAATGCAAATCGCTGGTCTCTCAGGCAGATGGAGCCTTGTGCTGAACCTGCCGCACCAAAAACACACATGGATCATCTTCTGGCCGAAATGAAATGGATGAGGACTGACTTTCGACAAGAGCGCAAGATGAAACGAGCAACAGCTAAATTCCTGGCTGAGCAATGTGCAGAATTTGTCAATGCCGATGCAGAGACTCGTGCGTCACTACAAATCACTCTCAAGTCTCTCGAGGCGGTACGTCAAGAACCAGTCGTTCCGCATTCGCCTGCCGAATCCAGCCTTGAGAACACCGATAGGCAAAGTCAAGAAGCCAAGTCTCCGCCTGAACTGGATAATGATGTTGAGTCTAGCGTGGGAGATTCTGACATGCCCAAAACTCCGCAATATGCAACTGTGGTGCCCTCCACATTCTTCTCTGCTATCAATATGGGCAAGGATACTTTCCACATGCAGGATAACCAAGTCTTGCACAGCGCTCTTGCCGATCTTCCGCTGCTCACACCCTTTGACGAAGAAGAAACCCCTGCTCATTCAATCTCCAAACGCCTCACGCCAGCAGTATCGAAGTTCTGCGAAGCCAAAATGATGATTGACGTGGGCGGACCACCAAGGAAGAGAAGTAGATACGATTATGCAGATGAAGACGACTCATTCGACGAACCCTCGATGCCTGCTTCGAAGAGGCCACGCGCAAGTCAAGACAACTCTGGACTGCGGCCAGAGCAGACGGATGTAGCACTCTTCGAACCCGAGAACAAGCTTTTGCGTAGTCGATTGCACCAGAATACCGCTTTCCGGCCTCCATCCGAGTTCCAGATGCCTTCCTCACAGTTTTACGAATTCAGAACCGCATCCCAATGGACCGAAGAGGATCAACAAGCCCTACGTCGTCTTGCCAAGGAATATTCTTTCAACTGGTCATTGATCGCAGACAATCTGTCGTTGCCTTCCAGGTTTACCAGCGCAACTGATAGACGCACACCGTGGGAATGTTTTGAGCGTTGGGTGGAGCTCGAGAGCCTTCCTAACGAGATGCGCAAGACTTTGTACTTCAAGACCTGGAACCAACGACTCGAAGGAGCAAATCGAAACAACGAAGCCAAGTATCAAGCACAGCTTGCTCAGCTCGCACAAACTCCAGGCCAGCCACCAGCCATCATGCGAAAGAAGACAACCCCCCTCAAGGTCGACAAACGCAGACAGAACCGATACCTACACATGGTCGATGCGATGCGCAAATTAGCTAGGAAAAGAGAACAACAGGCTCATAAGCAGGCCGAGGGTAAGAACAGCAAGCAGAATTTCATGAAGATCAGAACTGACAGTTTCCCAGCTCAAAAAGCAGCACATATGCGTAAACAGCATGAAAACCTGGCCCCCAAGAGTGACATGCCGACTCCTCAACAATTTAGCAAAATGCGCCAGGATCGGGATGTCCAAATCGTCGCACGCCAGGAACGGTATAGGGAGCAGGTTCTCGCATCGCAACGGGTATGTCACTTACCGTGGTCACACTGCCAATTTCCATGCTGACAATGACCACAGCAGGCTCAAATGCAACGCAACGGCCAAGCACAGAATCAACAAGTGCATCCAAATGCCAATGCTCTCAACCGACCTGGTCAATACATGCCCCATGGCCAAGCATCTCAAGTACAGCCTGGAGGACCTCAGCAGATGATTCATCAGGGTGTACCAAATGGTCAGCATCCCAATCCCGCCCAAGGAGGTGCGCATCCCAACAACCCGCAGATGGGAATGCGCGGAGGTATCCCACAAGCACAGATGCAGCCAAATATGCGTCCTGCTGCAAGTGGACAACTCCATGGAACTCCAGATCCCATGCAGCAGAGAGCACTTGAGATGCAACGAGCCAACCAAGCGAAGATGAATGGGGCGCAATATCAGATGGCTCCGCCAAATCGGGCAAGTCCTGGAGGCATGCATGCTCCCAATGGTGTTGTGCACAACCAACCAGCACTGAATGGCATGCAAAATCCATCAGTGCGTACTCCTGGGCAACAAGTTCACATGCATCAATCGACTCCCACCGGCAATAACGTTGCATCACCGCACATGCCACCTCCACCAACACCAGGTCAACCTCAGCAACCTCAGCAACTCTCCAACGGCACTATTCCGAGTATCGCACAGATCACTCATCAGCTCCAAACTCAGCATCCTCAGGCCCCTGCGGAAAAGATTCAGGAAATGGCAAACGAACAGCTGAGACAATATCATTTCAAGGGTCAACAACAGTCACACCAACAGGCTCGTCAGAGTGCTCTTAGCGCCGCTGCCGGAACACACGCCGCCAATTCGGTTCCCAATGGTTCGCCTGCCTACAACCATAACCAAGCAGCTTTTCATCAGAACACCGGCAATGGAAACGGCCAGCATGCAGTCTTTAACAACGGATCCAACCCTGCAGGAAATACGCCTAATCCAACTCAACAACAGTATGCGGCAGGCATGCGACAACGCCTTCTTGCTCAGTCGGGCCAGACGCATCAACAATTGCAAGCACAAAATAATGGCAGCCCGCGTGTACCGCAAGCCAATCCAGTGCCCAGTATGGCAGCGCCGAGCCCAAACATGACGCCTACCCATCCACAGCAAGTCATACCCAGCAATGTGAATAGCCGTACGCCTACTCCGCAGATGGCTAGAGTAGGCAGTAGTCAAGGCAGTGCTCCTGCCGCAGGGACTCCCCAGCCCGCGTTGCAGCAGCAACAGACGCCGTCGGCCATGCAGCGACAAAGCCCTAGCATGCAACAGGCCAGTCCAAGACCTGTGTCCGCTGGCGTTGCAAGGCAGTGATATGGCAAACATGCTTTGATGACATGCTTCTTGGTGTGGGATGAGCACTCTTCCCACGAGGAGGGAGAAACGAGGTTTACGTATCGTGACGCTCCGAACTGTTTTTGTTTTTGGCATTATCAGCTTTTTTGGCCTTTGTCTTTTTCCAAGATTCGCTTCTCATTCTCTGTGCATAAAATTTCAAAAATTCCTTTCTCATCATGACATCCTAGATTGCGTTGCTCGCAGCCATCATATTCACCATCTCCTTCTCTCTTGTCAAAACTTTTCTTCCGCCACCTAACACTCTATACCACCACCATTCCTGGACCAAAAATGATCCGTGTAACGGCAAAAGAAATGATTCCTGCCAGGCTCGAACTGGCGACCGCCTGTGTGTTAGACAGAAGTGATAACCAACTACACCAAAGAACCAATTGATGGAAATGCATCCTCGTATTTCACATAGATACCCTAATTTATCTAAGCCCGTGCATCTGAGGAATCTTTCATAACAGGTTGTCCAGAAAGGCATCACCTCCAACGATAAAACAGTTCCTCTTTTGTTTTACTCTTGAGAAAGAGGGGAGGAAAAGAACATTAATAAAACAACGCCAAGAAAACCCCATCCGACTGGTTCCGGAGTATCATGACATGCCTAGAACTTGAGGATATAAACTATGCTATAGAAGAAGGAGAGAATTCGTTTAAAGTCTGAAAAGGAAATAAAAAAAATCAAGATGCAAGATCATTTCGATCACAAAAGATGAAACAAGAATACCACAACTGTCGTGTTACCTTTTTGGATCCATTCAAGCACACAATAGTTCCTTGAGAGCTTTGAGTGCAACAGGTTTCGTCCGAAAGTCATTCATACCGCTCATCTCGGCCTCTCGCCTCGAAGTGTCGGATCCCAGCCCTGTCAAGGCGATGATTCTGGTCGGCGAGGTGGTGGAAGATCTAGCCTCGTGAGCACGAATGGCTCGTGAAGACTCGAATCCGTTCATCTTCGGCATTGAAATATCCATAAAAATTGTGGTGAATGGGTTTCTGGTCGATGCCGCTTTGTATTTCTCCAAAGCGTCTTCCCCATCGACGGCCAATTCTGCACTGATGCCTAGCTTCTTCACATAAGCAGCGAGGAGTCGTAAATTGATGGAGTTGTCGTCAACAAGCAAAACGTGTTCAGGGATAGATGTCTCCTGTTGAGTGCCAGCTTCGTGTGTTGTTGGCGAGACGATTTTCAGTTGATGAAAGATAAGTTCAGGATCAGGCACTCCGATGAGCTCTTTCGAAAGTGCTGCTCCCAGGGAGGGCGAGCTGGAAATAGTTCTGCCTGGATATCCAGGCTTTGCAGCCAATTCCAACGCGGCCAAGAGTGCCCGACCTAGCGACTTCGGCCCCAGAGGATAGGCGAGGTTGACCGTGCTTTCACGTCGTGGTAGAGAGCCAACCAAGATGAGAGGTTTTCTATCACTGCTCCAAGTACCCTTACTGTCATTGTTATCACCAGGATAATGCAAAGCTTCAGCAATATAGATATCTGCTGCAACTTGCCTCTTTGACTGTGCCGTGACGACATTCATGCCGAACCACCCTTCAGCGATTGACTGTATGTAGGATTGCATGACAGCGGTGCGATGTGGCCGTGCGTTGGAGTGAGGGATCGATTCATCGTCATGTACGAGTACGCACAAAGTTGAGCCTCTCAGGACACCATCAGGGTCGAGAATTTCTCCTCCAGTAGGGATCGGCATTTGACAGCTTTCATAGAATGTCGGATCAAGCGGAACGAAAACATCGAATCGCGTGCCTTGACCAAGGGTGCTTTTGACGCTGATTGTGCCACCCAAATCGTCGACGATCTGTTTCACGATGCTCAGACCGAGGCCAACACCGGTTGTGAGATAGCTTTCCTGAACGAAGGGTTGATAGAGGTGGTGCTTCATATACTGCTCACTCATGCCGATACCAGTATCGTTGATCTTCAGATGCACTTTTTGCGTCTTTGACTCGTGATCCTCGACCAACCTCATTGAGACCTCAACAAAGCCTTCGGTTGTGAACTTGAGTGCATTGCCAAAAAGATTCATCACTAGCCGCTTCCATGCGCCAGCAGGAAGCGTTGTACACCAGTGTGAGTTGTTTTCAACATCGAGATAGATAGCCACATCATCGATATCGGGTAATGATGTTGTGCTGTCTGCATCGCTGTGATTGTCGAGCAGGTAAACGGGGTTCGTAGACAATGTAAGATTATCAATGGATGTTTTGGCCTTGGCGTGAGCAGCTTGTTGCGAGCTGCGACCAAAATGGACACCTTCGACAACATCTTGAAGAATGGTACAAAGGTATTCTCCGTTGGTCGATCCAAAGGTGTTTTGGCTGTGATTGGGACGAACGTTGGATTCTTTTCGAGTACGACTTTTTGCACCACTGAGGTCGCTGATGCGGGAGAAGTCTAACAAGTGATTGAGAGTGTCCAGGAGAGTCAACGCGCATGCTTGGATCATTTCAATCAGTTCGCGTTGGGTGTTGTCAATTTGAGTATCCTGCAAGAACTCCACGGCGCTTAGGCATCCATGTAGTGGAGAACGCAACCTTACACAATCTAGTCAGCGAACGGCCTCGAGGATCCCTTCCATGATCTCTTTGAAAGGCAGTGAAACTCACTCGTGGCTGATTGAAGCAACAAAGTCCGATTTAGTTCCCTCCGTTTCAGCAATCTCTGTAGAAGAATACTTTGTCAGCAAAAATTGAGCTCCAGAAACTGGCTGCTCACATACCGGAACGACCTAACTCCATCATGAAGCACTTTCCGAATGCCGAGAGACAGGATATGCACTGTGGTGTGAAAGCCCGAGTCGATTGCCGAGGCCAGCCTAACATTCCTGCATAAGACTGTTGCGCAGAAGGGTCCCACAAGGGAAAGAAGATCAAAGACTGTGCTTTGTGTACCAGAGAGCATAGATCGAGAGGCAACTGGTTTGTCGTGTTGACATATTGAGATGGGTTGGCCTCACTCAATAGCATTATTCCTTGATTGCTAGCGAGAAAGGCACAGCCTTGTGGATAGTTGTGGGTGAGGTAATTCAAGGAACTCTCTGATAATGAGTCAGGGGATACCAGGATGTCGCAAGCATCAGGTGCGACGAAACTGCCTAACAACTCACAAGGCGACGTCGAGCCGAGATCTTCGTTTCCATTGTGGCTGTCTAAGAATGCTAGACCCCCGAGATCGAGAACAGCAGAAATCTGACGAGCTGCTTTGGTAAAGACAAGTTGCTGAGCATCACAATCTGCTGGTATGAGAGGAAAAACAAAGTTCGAGGGTTCAGGTTGGGGTATCTCGGGAGGACAATCATGAAGTTTTCCGATTTTCTTGGTCGTTGTAGGCGTCGTTTGATGGCTCTGAGACGGGACTGAAGAGACAGACATGTGTGTCTGCTCTTTGGGAGGTTCAGCTGCACAGGCACGTAGCTCGAGCAGTTTTGTGATTGTGAAAGCAACATCTCGTAGAACGTCCGACGTCTCGTCCAGAAAAAAGTCATCCCTGATGGTGTTGTCCATGACAGCATAAGTGCCGAGCAGTTTGCCTGATTCACTCTTGATGGGCACTTCTGCCAAAGAGATCATACCGTGAGGCTCGGCGACATAAGCACAGTCTTTGTATTGATCAAGAAGGCGCATGTCTCGTACGACAAGACGAGAGGGATGAACTACAATGTCAGGCGTTTCGACGACACCAGAGCCGGTAGGGTCCACAAATGCAGCAATAAAAGGCCAGCTCTTTCCATGTTCGCGGCTCTTTTCGGGTTGCGGTGGACGACACGACGAAGTCAAGGGCGTGACTTCTACGGCGATACTCTGCGTTTTGGCTGCGATCAGCGTGACGAAGGCGCGCTCGCAGCGCAGACGAAGGGCTCCATTCTGGGCAAGTGCGACCAGCAGCGGGCTTGCCTCCGGATGGTAGGACCTGCACGCAAAAGTCAGACGTCGCCTTCTTGCTTGCTGCTCTCCGTCCCATACTCATCGTCTGCCTGCGCTCCTGCCAAAATCTGCGCTTGGCCTCTCTCGTCGTCAATCGACATTGCGGGATGAACTGGTGAATTGAGGTCTCGGGACCAACAAGGAGATTTCGCCCGCAAAAGACCTTGCTGACTGAAGTTTGCCCATCTTCCGGTTGACGGCTTTGGCAGTTGGGCGCCTTCGAAGTCTGTGAACCATGTGCGGCGCCGCTAGCTGAGCACGCTTATCGAAGACCCTTAGAAACAACATCATGCTTCCACGGTTTCCTTGGCTTTTGACCCATCTCTGGAATATCATTCACGCTATATCAAGCTGCGATTTTGTGTAGCATAATTGTCTTTCGATATATTCAATAATCACGAAAATCCATCCCGTCGAAGGCCTGCCATCGCGATTGTCGCCGAGAAATTTTCTGGCACGCCTGCTCCGCAACAAGCGCCAACCTTACAGTCGAACGGCTCGGACAGCAGGTCCTAGCGGGGTTCGAGGCCATCACGGCCCATCAGCCAGGAACACCCACATTATCAGCTTATCAGGAGGGTCATGATTGAGAAGGGTTCCAAACGAGACCGCATATCGTACACTTGTTGTTGTTCATTCACCAATTGGTTCTTGCAAAGTGCTTTGACGACACACCGCCTCCTCAGACTAGCTAGCTCCATGTCTTCGAAATCGGACAACCAAAACCAGCCAGCTCACCAACCACGCACAGCCTTAAGCTTTCTCCACCAGTCGCGCAACATCCAAGCATCAAACTCCGTGATCTGGAAAGCACTACCAGCCATCATGATAAAACTAGTCTGACCCTCGGGAACCCAGTCATAGAAGTCTGTCCAAGAAAGTCAGCAAAGAGCAATCGGTATCGGAACAGAACACTAACCGAGGAGACCAAAACCGTGACCCATCTCGTGCAACAGAATGTGCACGTTGTCATCACTGACAGTGTCGAAGAAGTAGTCCGGAGGAAGTTTTTCGCCCCAGTTGTAGCCATAGCCGCCCAGCTGACCCTCGAGGCTGTCGTCAAGCCAGAGACTGATATCGTATCTATTCTTCTCGCCGCCAGGGCACTGGCTCAAATCATCGCCAACGCCCAGGTGAGCGCCACGGTAGCAGCGGACGTCGCATTCAGGAACGCCGTCAGCATCGGCTGTGGTGTAGACATTCAAGCCAGTGATATCGCCCTGGAGCAAGTTCTTGTTCTTGACAGCATAGCCCACGACATTGACGTCAAGCTCGGTCAAAGGGAAACCTTCGAATCCGACAAGGACATCGAACCACTTTTGCAAAGAACGCTGGAGGGCAGCGGCAGTCTTGGTGCGCTGGTCCGCGGTGATCTTGCCGTCGTGGTTCCAGCGTACGCAGTAGTTGATGCTTCCGTTGTTGGCCATGAGTTGATCAGTAATCCAGTTCTTGTCTTCAAGACCCTGAGGGTTCTCTTTCAGGGTCTCTTTCCACACCTGCAAACAGATGTTAGCACTGACCGTCCCTGGGTCATGACAGTGTACTCGCCTGATCGAGGCCAGTGACCATGCTGGAAGGAGGATTCCAGGCAGTCGCCTTGGGAATAGCGGCGGTCGAAGTCGAAGCAGCACGGGCGAAAAGGCTGCGTTCTTCGAACAGACAAACTCGCTTGTCGATGTGCTTGACAGCATGGTGATGGAATGGATGCGCCAGCGCACCCAAGCCAAAAGCAGAGACTGTCAAAAGGGGATTGATTTTCATCTTGGAAAGAGAGAATATGAGAATAAACGAATGTGATGTGCAAACAAAAAGAAGAAGAAAAACAGACAGAAGAAAAAAGGCTAGATTTGGATCAGTGACATGGAGACTTGGCTGTCTTATATATGCTGCGGAAGGATACTCGTTGCTTGTGGACCTACCCTGCTAGAATCAAGTGATCTTTTTCCTAAGCCCTAAAGAAGCGAAATTCATTGTTATACACAAGGTTAGGGCTCGTGTTGCAAGTTATAACATGTGCACTGTGTGGTTTCAGACATATTATCTGAAACAAAGGCGATGCTTGAAGCGACATTGTGACAGCAATCATTGAAATCCATACATAGGTGTCCAATGACACGA
Organism: Aureobasidium sp. P6; assembly: GCA_003992365.1. Classification (NCBI taxonomy): domain Eukaryota; kingdom Fungi; phylum Ascomycota; class Dothideomycetes; order Dothideales; family Saccotheciaceae; genus Aureobasidium; species Aureobasidium sp. P6. Next base: position 156,281 of record RZIQ01000028.1, read on the forward strand.
GAGCTCGCAATAATGAAAAGCATGAATCTGTCGTCAATTTCGAATAAAGAGATGATTGAGAATGACTGACTGATAGAAAAGCTTCCGAAGAGTACACTTCCGACGAGCAAGGATCACTTTTCTTCAACAATCTCACTGTCGGATGTGATCTGTCCGCTTTGTAAAGAGTTTTCGAATCTTCATTCAGATCCTGAATCTCAGATATGGAACCATCATAAGGAAAGTTGTCAAAGCTCGACGCCTTTAAGCAAAGAAAATAGTCCATCTGCCCACGATCCTGAAAAGCAGTGCTCCTTTCTTGTCCACGTTCCTTTCATGTCAGACACATGCTTCAGGTCATGGCCCATGGTCTTTCGCCGATGGTTCTGCAAGTCAGAAATATCCTCGCTCTGCACTGTGTCGCAAGAAGTCTCGTTGGTTCACATCGCTCCATCAACACTCAATCTCTGAATCCCCACTCTCTGATCTTGTCGCCAGGCATCTTGACCACGAATTTACGTCGTGTGACTTCGTGCACTTCTTCCACAAGTACGTCGAGCAGTTCTGACTCCTTGGCCCCTCCACTGCCATCCTCGACGGCCTTGGGCTTGCCACTTTTTTCACTGTGTGAGCTCTTCTTGCTGTGCTGGCTGGTATTAGACGCTGGATATCTTCTCGCGACTTGTTTTGAGGCACCGGAAGTGACCGACTTGGCCGGTGCTGGTGGCGGACAGCACACCAGGGCCGTTTCGTTATTGGTTATGGCTTCCATCTTCGGTATGCTGGGCATTTGTGGGATAGCAGACATGTCAGGCATCTTGAAGAATCCAGGAGGCGGAGGAATGCCAACCGGGATATGAAAGATCTCTTTCTTTCTGTAGTGACTATGATGAGAGTGATGGGACTTGATTGATGCAGGTGGAGCTGGAGCCTTGACGGACAAGGATTTCTTGGAGCCGTGCTTGCTGGAGGTCTGAACACATGAAGGAGCCTTTGAAGGCAATTTCTCTGGTTGGTCATGTTCTTCAATTACTGTCACAACCAGGGTCTCCTTCTCGACTCTGGTCTTGCCCTGGCTGCCACTCTTGGAACCCGCCTTTGCATCGGCTTTGGAGCCAGCTTTGGAACGTGCTACAGTGTCTGGTTTGGCGGGAGGTGTCTTACTTTCATGTGCAGTCGGACCGGACGTGGCAGTTTTGACGACATGCTTTGTGTGCTTCTGGGATCCGATGGTATGCTCGTGAATGCGGAGGTTCTCAACACTCAGATCGTGAGAACCAGGCATGGTGTTCTTTTGTGTGCGTATGAGATGCTGTGTTGGACAAGCGTAGATCGTGCCTTGCGAAAATGAGTGGGTTCAGGGTATGTTGAAGGTTTGTTAGGGATGCCCACGAATCAGATCTCGGATACTGCAGACCGGGGGATTGTTGAGAAGGTTTGTCCAAGAAGACGAGGATGAATCTTGTCAATCAACGAAGCTGTGAAAGCTCAGAAGTTGCGCTTTGTTGCTCACGTGTAAGAACGTGTTAACACAGTTTCATGTGCTTAGTGCTGGACCAACCTTGCTGGTGAAGAGTAGTTCAGTATGCAAAGAATGATTAAATGAGGCTGAGTGGATGATCTTGTGATCAATCACATGCACGACCAGATATGAGGTCGTGGTGAATATGCTGTTGAAGAGTAACTGGTCGAGACTCAAGGTCAGAATCGTCCGTAAATCTGAGAAAGATCAGAATGGAGGATAGCTTTCGAGATCAAGAGTGTAAGCAGATATCAAATCTCGCAGTGGTTTGATCTGTAAGTGTGAATGAGCAAAGAGACAGATACAGCAGCTGATGTGATTGGGAAGGATTGTTGCTGAAAGGCACGGCAGATTGACGCCCAAACCGATTTATACCAAAAACTCCATGCATGCGCTGTCAAGCGCTGAGATGCAGCACTAAGTGGAAATGCTCGTGCATGCAGACCCCAACGTCATGTTGCATCTTCGACCACCAACATCAAGAACAAGGAAGGCGCACCGAGTACCGAAAGGCCAAGAGCCAAATAACGGCCTGTTCTTCTGACGGGACACAGCTTTGAAATGCTGTGGCAGTTGCTCATTAGCTATCTTTGGCAGCGCAGTTGCACGTTTCACACAGCTTTACGTGCGGAGAAGATGCAACATGCATAGAGCTCTTTGGTTAAAAAACAATGAGGATGATAGCTTCTAGATACAGAAGTGAACGATAGATTGACAGCCATTCACCGAATCAATAGAAAATATGTCTATCTTACATGTACCATGCAACCGTAGCACTAGACATTACATTATCTTCTCTCTACGAGCAAGAAATGCATGGCCGCATATCCCAGCACCAAGAACACACCGCAGAAGATTGCAAGACCAATAGCATCGTTCCACAATGCCAGGACGTTGAAGCCAAAGGAGCTCAGGATGGCAGACCCGGGAACCTCAATGTCAAGACCGTACTTGTGGTCAATCAAAGAGAGGTAACGAACTTCGTTAACAATGAGACCTTCGAAGCCATAGTGGAAGATGGAAATCTGTTGAGTCGTTAGCAAACATTCAAAATGTTGGCATAGAAAGATGAGAGACTTACCGATTGTAACCAACGAAGACCTTGAGGAATCGTCTCGTGGTTAAGCAAGAATCCACCAAAGAGCAAGCTGAATAACATGACAAGAACACCAACCAGGTTTGCGACACCTTGGTTCTTGATAACGATACCGATACACAAGCATACCGTAGCGGCAGCTAGATTGAAGAGAACAACAAACAGCATAAACTTCCAAAATTCAGCAGCGGTTGGTAAGAGACCAGTCATGGGATATACAATGACGGCCATGATGACAGGCGGGATCAGTCTCAGAGGTACAATGTCAAAGACAACTTTGGATGCGTAGTAGGCCAGGGGGGAATAATACCCCTTGGCACGCTCTCTGACGAACAACAAACGTTCCGGGGCGAACACGGTCAACGAGGTCAATGTGCTGAAGGCGAACAAGGCGAGAAGGAAGAAGAAGAAACCAAGACGATTTTGGAATCCCTTCAAGTCATCTGTAAGACCGTAGAAAAGGAATCCGAGGAAGACGGCCAGCAGGATAGCAATAGCATAGTGAGTCAACATCAGCAATGGGTTTCTGTACAAATTGCGCCAGGTGCGCTTTGACAAGATGACAAACTGGCCCAGTATTCCAGTTTTACGATAACCTTTAACAGTAGTCTGAGTAGAGCCACCGTTGGCTGAACCATTAGTATGGCCATTTTCTTGGGCTGCTTCAGACACGGCATTGTGGATGTCGTCTCTCAGAGAAGCAGCAACATCAGAATCGGCGAATGCTTGAACGAGATTATCGAGATCTGTACTCGTGGAGTCTTCGGCATTTGGATTCTCCTGGGCTTGTTGAACTCCTCTCATCTTGAGCCATTGTTGAGTGTTGTCGAAGCTGTTCTCCAGGGATGATGCATCGGAACGAATGGTGCTTGCCGTCGCGGGTGGCTCTCTGGATGATTGCTTTCTCGTAAACAATGCTCGATCCTGCTGTTGCTTGATCGAAGCAGTGCGGCTATTCTTGGGTCTCAAGGGAGAGTCGGACGTCACTGAACCTCCCTGCTCGACGCTGAAATTGGACACGCTTGGAACTGACTTGACAGCGACCGCACTGCTTGCACGAGTACTGCGTCCGATGTCTTGACGGAAGATGGAACTGTCTTCGGGGATTTGAGGGTGGACAGTGCTGGCGTGCATTGTCAAATCTACGAGGTAGTCTGCAATGTTGAACCCAGGAGGGCAGGAGTAACCGATGTTGTCAAAGTAGGCCTGGCAATTCCCAAAGGGACCAGAGTAAACAGTGCGACCCTTTGCGAGGAGGACAAGCTGATCGAAGAGGGCAACAATGTTGGAGCGAGGTTGATGGATGGTGAAGACGACAGTTCTGTTGTACGTCTTGACAAGGTTGACGAGACATTCGACAACATTGAAGGCGTTGAAGGCATCGAGTCCGCTGGTAGGCTCGTCAAGGAAGAGAATGCTAGGACTTGTGACGAGTTCACAGGCGATACCAACTCTGCGCTTCTCACCACCAGAAATGCCACGACCATTACCTTCCTCGGAGCCAATGAGCTGGTCACGGATGTGGTAGATTCCAAGCTGTCTCTCAACATCTTCGACCTTTTGCAACTTGGAGGCATAGCTCATCTCTTTGGGTAGACGAAGCATTGCACTGTCGAGGATGGTCTCGTGGACTGTCAGGGTTGGCAGCATGGTATCATCCTGGTCGACGAAGCCAATGACGCTTCTGAAGTCGTTGTCAGACACCTTTTCACCGTTGATCAGAAAGTTGCCAATGACTGTGCCGCGCTTGTTCTTTCTTGCCAGAATATCCAAAAAGGTTGTTTTTCCAGCGCCCGAAGCACCCATGATGGCCATGAGCTGACCAGGGTGTACGGCGCCTTGAATGTCCTTGAGAATCTGCTTGCCCTTCAGCGCATAAGAAACATTCTCAAAGTAGAGACTAGCAGGCTTGTGATCGGCGAGGAGAGCGGCGTTGAGATCATCTTCATCGTCTGAGAGGTGGATTGGACCATACTTTGTCTTTCTGCGCGAGAGGAACCAGACGATCAAGATGACGGCAACGACGAATAGAGCGCAGCCAGCAATGACACCGGCAATGAGTGGAGTGTTGATCTTCTTGACCGGTCTCTCGTAACCAGGAACATCTGTAACGTACAGACACTCGCCCGAATGGCATTTGAGGGTGATGCTGTCGTCGCCAAAGACATTCGAGATGAGGTCGTTCATGGCGGGCTCTGAGAATTTGCTACCATCCGAAGCACTGCCTCCTTCAGTCGAGACGGACGAGAAGCTGGCAGGACCCTTGATGTCTTCTTCGAGAAAATCTCCAATGTCGATCGAGTCGGCCTCGCCACAGAGCATACGTCCGGGAATGCAGCGACATTTGATGTTTTCGCAGTGGTACGACGTCGAGTTGCGGTTGGGTTCGGCTTTGGATGACCAGGTACATGTGTCGAGGGCGCAGTAGAAGGACTCTTTCTGGTCAACCCAGACTGAATGTCGTCAGCAGAAGCAAGCGAGGACAGAAAGCTCAGGGACATACATTGGAAGTTACACTCTTTGCGATCGGCATTACAAGAGAAGGTGGCTTGGGGCTTTTTCTCTTTGAGCTGGTCCAAGATCTTGCGGTTGGTAATGTCACAGATCTGGTAGTTTTCGTTGACGACCAGACCTTCGCGATAACAGACGCCACCCTCGCCCTCGGGCATCATGGCATTGCAGGCGTCATTCGTCTTGCACACGTTGCAGTTGATGCCCTCCCAGCCTTCTTTGCACTCGCACTCGTGTCCCTCTCGAGGCAGTCTGTTGTTTCCTTCGGCTAATGAGCCGCAGAGTGGCTGCGAGCAGTCTTCACCACCGAAGCCTGATGGACAGGCACATTTACCGCTCGCCTTGGTGCAGTTGGCGTACTGGTGGCATTGAAACTGGTCTAGGTTGCAGTTGAAGCACGGCGGGCAGTCGTCTGGTCGGTCGCCATAGATGGAGAAAGGCGTTGACGAGGCCAACGAGTCGGAGAAGTCAGAGTAGTATTGGTTGGTCTTGTATGCAGTCGCTGATGACAGCAGACTGGCAGCAGCAGCAGCCAACCACAATACTCTCATCGTAGGCGCGGTCGGCACACGAGTCGTCGTTGATTGAGCTGGACTTCGTGTTGTGACGCGCCGGCTAATTTGGTGGCGGAAACGTGCAGCTGAGGCAGGCACCACGGCTTTCTTTCTGCTCTTTCTGCTTTCTGTCTTCTCGTCTGCAGTAACTCTCACTAGCAGCTCTATCGCAGTCGCAAGGAAGGAGCGTGTGTCGATGGAGTGGCCTGCTGGGTACCTTCCCATCAAAGTCGTGACATAGCCCGTTCGCTCGGACCACCCCCGATCTGTCACTCATCGCCGTTTCAACTTTCCCAAGCTCCCCACATCACATTTTGCCGAGGTCGATCACGTCAAGACCTTCCTATCTCGTCGTCCTCCATGACTGCGCCCGCTTGGAACCATATTAATTCAGCACCATCTTGCCATATCCTTTTCATTACTGGATATGATATGCTCTGCTATGGTACTGTTGTACAACAACTTGACCTTGATTTGAGACACGCCTTCAAGGCTTCAAGATGATTTCCAGAACCTCGGCAAATTGTTCCACATGTCCTCGAACCGCTTCGCTAGCTCTCCACGCAAGAACCCCGTCTGGTCGGATCGAAAGTGCTTCTCCTTCTCGCAGTCTCGAAACATCTTTTGCGGATCGCTGACCTTCTCGATAAGGCCGTGACGATGAGCCAGTTGCATACGAGTCAACCGATATGAATTGTTGGTTGCTTGCTGGCTTGAAGCCATGGCGATTTTCATTCCGTCGTCAAGAGTACAAGAATACACTTGATCAGATCCAAGCTCGATAGCTTCTTGTCGTTCTCGTCAGTCAACAGATGTGTGGTAGTCTGCCAACTGGAAGCACGTTAGGCTGATTAGGGTCTTCGGAAGTGGTCCGCATGGACTGCTCGTCACTCAAATGGAGGGCACCATCAGTATATCGATAGCCTAGCTCACAGACAAGATCAGGCAACTCTTTTTTCGTGTTCTTGTATCGTGTCGTCGATCTGTTTGGCTTCACTCATGGTCGATATTCCAGTAGATGTGCGAGCACAATACATGGTTCAATTTTGAGTGGTCCATTGTCGCTTTAATTATAGCAGCTGATATGGTGGTGAGGAAGGACCAGATTACGGAGGCTCCAAGGATTCTCCATGGAGTCCCCATTGGTCTCCTTCCATAGCAAGCACGTGCAGCTCCTTGCAAAAATAAGTTTGGAGGGTATCATTTTAGCCTTCTAGACAGCATCCAGTTTTGTCATCACTTTATCGCAGTGCATGGTCGTAACACCATTCCCTCTTTCAGTACAAAGACCCGCCAAAACCTCGGCAAACCAATATTCCGCCTTCGCTGAGAGAAGCTCTCTATACTCCCAAATGCCTTCCTCGCGCTAACATGACAGCGAAGACCTTTCACGAAAGGCCTCAACCCTGCTACAAAGCAAAGGTATTGCTACTTCCTCAACCTCGATAGCCATGACATTGCCACTCACACTTTCAAGTCTTGGCGACGTCTCCGAGACACATCACTCAACCGTTGAGAGGAAATCATACCGTTGCGCCGCTCTGGGTGTCTTTGCCTACAGTGATTCGCATCGTCCTTTCCAGTGGCTGGCTGGATTTGCATGCTTGAGACAAAATCAATGACGATCTTTAACCCCTTATGTGCAGTTGTTCTACATCCTCAGCAAGAACCGTTCAATACCACAGGCATAGGGCTTCGAGTACACTGCTGAACACCGTTGATGTAGCTGAGACTGGTTCTCAAATTATGCACTCTAGATCGCTGAGTGGTCTCAACAGCCATGCATCCTGCTAGAGGAGTTGGTGAATAAGTGGCAAACGCCTTTTGCTTGGAAGGTGTCGCTTCAGTCATTATAAGTGTGGTGTATCGCGCTCTGCGACTTTGAGTCGTGTGTCTCTGTCGTCAGTCGCCGAGATGTTTTCTCTTTCTTCCCTGTCTGTTTTCTTATGCCTTTGCCTGCATCTGTCGAGCGTATCATCCACTCCGCTGGTCGTCGAGCGTGCAGCCGCGACATGTGCTGCCAAAGACATAGCGACCGTCAAACGCACAGTCTCGGATCCTGTGTATTTTTGCCAGTGGTGGCAACAAGAGTATGCAATCAATCTCAATCAGAGCTGTCCAGGCACCAGAGTCTAACAAAATCGATAGTGTCCGCACGAGATCGCCATTCATGGAGTTCAGCGCGACTCAAGTAGACACTCTCTGCAAATGCATCTCTCCTATATCGACAGGCGGGAAATGCAAGCGCAAGCGCAAGCGATCGCACATTGAGGAGAGGGAGGTTCTCGCTGCTGCTGCGACTCGCTCTGCTGCTTCTTGTAGCTCAGAAGTCAGCGTTCAGTTCACACAGCCATGGCGTTTCTGCACATTCTATACTGCTTAGTAGGTAATCAGGGTGTCGGTTCCAATATTCTTACTGACAATGTTGCAGTCCAAGGACTACTTCACCGTTCAAAAAGTATACTGCATCGAGCTTGACTAGCTTGTGCAAATGTGCTCTTGCACCTCAACCATCATCCACGAGCAGCAAAAGGACGTCTACAAGCACGAAGAAGACGTCGACGAGTCTTGCAAAGCCTACGAGTGTCAAGCAAGTTGTAACAAGCATCAAGAAGACTTCTTCTTCGAGTGTCAAAAAGCCATCAACCAGCAGCAGCAAGAAGATCTCAACTAGCACCAACAAGACGAGCAGCGTCAAAGCCACAGCAACCTCCAAGCAACCTGCAACGACCAGCACGAAAAAGGTCACATCCACCAGCATCAAACAACCAACGGTGACGAGTACGAAGAAGCCTGCAAGCACGACAACATCGTCGAGCACCAAAAAGGCCACTTCTTCAAGCACCAGGAAGCCCACAGTGACGAGCAGTACTCGAAAGACGACATCATCGAGCACGAAGAACTCCGCCACGACATCTACACGGAGATAGTGTCGATGAATCGATGATGGGCCGTATTAGCCAGTTCTCAGCCGAGAATTCAAAACTTAGAAGGGATCATGCTTGTTGAGTCTTTGGAGTTTGCGCTGATCTTTCATTTGCCTAGAAGAAATGACATTTCCAATGCTGCTGCGGCGCACGTGTGTTTTGATTGATGTACAGTCAAGCTTCGAAGATGACGGACATCGGTCCGCGATGCCTGCTGGTTTTGCGGACCTTATTCCGGGACCTTTCTACAAACGAGTGTTGTATCTGGACATGCTCCAATTTTTTATAGGTTTCGGCGCCATCAAAGAGCCGCAAGGACTCGCGGCACTATCTCCGCAAACCCATGTCAGGGGCACCCGCCTCTCGAGGTGCAGAAATAGAATGAACCTGACGTCGATCCGCATCACAAGGCTGTCGTTGACGAGTAAGTTTGTCTAGACACTTAGACAAGCAGTTTTCGGTAGATTTTCCGTGCAGTAGTCGACACAATACAATACTTGCGGCAAGGTGCTGGCGTTGTCTGTGGCCTTGCAGAACCCACTTCCCAATCTCGCGGCGCGACTGTAGTTTCGTGTTTTGTGTTGAATATTTCTGCCTTTTGATGGTTGGTGATGGACCTGGCCTCGCGACGGAGCATTGTATCTCGGTACCCCCGATGTGGACGAGTTTGTAATCACGAAAACACCAGAAGATCCGGGAAACTGTTGAAGCAAAGACGGTCGAGCAGCTTTTTCCTGCTACGAGTCCACTCACCATACATAGCTCTTTGACCACATGCGTTGGAAATGCACAATCACGGGGTCTTTTGCTCGGACGAATTTGTTGGTGAGTTGGAAAGAAAGCGACGGTAGATATGTAGTCATTCGTCCGTCCCGGAGTTGCGTCCTGCCCTGCTTCAGTGACTCGTGAGATGATCGCGCGGGACAAACCTTAACTGCCTTTGAGCCGACAAGATCCACGTGCATGTTTCTGTTCCGTCATGTCCGTAGATTTGATAATTGAGCGAAAGCGGTCAGTGAAACAATCATCTTGTTGGAAGAGAGGCCCAAGCTGCTTGGCCGCAGGTCTCTAGGCAGTTTTGCATAGCAGCAGATGTCTATGACACCTGGAAAGAACAGTCACATGGTGATATTATTGTTTTTTGGTATTATACACATGCAGGTGTGCGCGGTGTGATAAGCGGGCGCATGCCACATGGTCGGGATGTGTTGGTGGGACCATGCCTGCTGCTTGGCAGATGCTAGATCCGAGGGAAAATCTCGATCGAGGAGGAGTAAACTCCGTGCCATTAGCGTGAACGAATCTACTGCTCATCACTGTCATCACGATCGAACCAAGGGGGAGCAAGTGGTTTCATCTTTTCGCTGCGTCTTGATCCGCGTTCAAAGTGAAGATGGACATTCTGCAGGACCATCTGGTCACCTTGTAGCTAGAGTGATTGGCCTTTTTCATTGCGAAGTCCCATGCTCTGATGTATGCAAAGCGGATACGAAAAAAAAGTCCAAGTCTTTTCGAGGGTGTTGTAAAAGTCTGTGCTTCTTCTGCACAACGTGTACGAGCGGTCCCGCGCTTATCGTACAGCAGGAGTGGTGTCCGCGATCCGTACAAGATCATGATTCATCCTCGAGTCTGGACGATGGATCGACAGAGCTGTATCGGTCGAATTGTCATGGTGTAGGGCTGGTCGCCTGTGCCGATCGCAGCGGGCTGGATCCCTTTATGCAGCCCATGTGTACCCCTGCTTTCTTCTTTACTCTCTAACTGCTCTTCCTTGGTCTTGTCTGTGGCTCTTGAACCGCTCACCAATTCTCGCTCTGAGATATTCTTCATTGGCTTGATTGTTTTATTTACAGATACCCCGTCCCTTTACCTTAGGGCTTCTTCCCCAGCATAAGCAAAACATACCATACGTTCCGTCAACACATCCAGCCACAATGAACATTGCTGCCATGCTCGAGCCAGCGCCCACGATGAATCCTTCGACATTGTCCAAGCAACATCTTCAGTCATTGTTCCCCGCTGCACCGTCATATCAGCAATACCATCAGAGTCAATACGAACTGCCGCCGCTGCCATCGTTACCACTGCCATTGTCGCCGACGCAAAGAACCCTCCCTCGCATGGATTCCGGATCGTCAGACATGTCATCAACCGTACATACACCTGTTCCCCTGCAACACCTGCAACAACAACAGCCTCTTCCACAAGTACACCAAAATAACTCCGATCCTAATAGAGATATGACTAGAAGAGCCTCTTCGGAATCTTCGTCACACGCGGGTGCCACGCGACGGAGTCGAGGAAAACAGACAAAAGCCGCTTGTATTCCATGCCGCAAGCGAAAGTCAAAGGTAACCATCTTTCCCTTCCTTGTCGTTTCGTATTCCTTGAAGACAGCAAGGACGATCTAGAGATGGAAGAAAGAAACTCTGGAGGAGAGTCAGAAGGGCAAAACAAAAGAAGAGAAGAGAAGAACAAAGTTGACATGAGAAAACAAAATAGTGCGATGGCATGCGACCGACCTGCAACTCGTGTACCGCAAAATCGACCCCCTGCAATTATAGCGTCAATCCAGGCGTGACGCAACAGCAAGCCGTCAAGAACCAACTCGCCGCATACAAACACATTCTCGTACTGCTCCGATCATGCGATTCAGCTCAGTGTGACGCGTTGATCGCGCAGCTGAAGAGACGAGATACCCTGGCTGAGGCCGTGGTCGACATCTCTAGAGACCTTGGGATGGAAGTGGGATTGACGGACCGGGAAAGCGGTGGATGGTCGCAATATAGCTGAGCAGACCTTGTCAACCTGAGTGTCAGACTGGCTTGGATGGTTAGGATTCGCACTGTGTGATGGCAGTGCATGGTAGACGAATCACTTGCCTAAAGGCATCTACGGAGACGAACTGCCGACTGTCGTGCCTGTCACACGGTGTCTCGTTGATCGTCATCACACTTGGCAGTTTACTGTTTGAAGAGGCTTGAGTCAACCGAACTGTATGTGTGTGTGTGTGGGTGGGTGTTTGATATGTAGATCTGACCCTGGCTCTGCTTTGTTGATCATGCATGAGATCCCGCTTTCCTTGCCAGAAGAGGAAGGGTGCCGTCTCTTTCCAGCAGCCTCCGATCTGATTTGATCCAATGCATGACTGGGATTCTGCAGAGATACGGTATAGCTCGGTCGGACAAAACAGGTTTTGCCATGCAAGAACCTGCGGATGAAAGGATGAATGTTGCCGGAGACAATGCACGGCAAGCATTGACGACCAGTCTCAGTAGAGCACAAGCACCAACTGTAAGAGGGTTTATCAAGTGCATGCACGTGTTCAAGACGGTGCAGGCTCTTCGGACCGACAATCCCACCTCCTCTCAATATTCCTCACGGCTTCACTCAAGCTGGCGGCTCCCTTGAGGTCTCCAAGGATGAGTCTGGCGTCTGCCGGATCAGAATCCCTCAACAGCTCCAACACGACGGCGTAGCTCTGCAGTCGTGTCCTCGTGCCCGCCTGACTGGATATTCCTTCTTCGGTCAAGTACTCGCAGGTCCGACCTTTGCTGGCGCAGCTGCTACACGCGGGACGTTTGCCATCACACTGTATTCGCCGGACAAGACGCCAAAAGGTCAGCCTCCATCAAGGGGTTATGCGTCAAGGAAGAGAGAGACTCGGTAAAGTGTCAGGAGGAAGCGACTGAACCTTTGCTTTGCGTTTTCGACACGCCGAACACGCGGCTTTTGTCAGCCTTTTCCGTTGTCCTTTACTCCTCGAAGATGGCCGATGGGTTATTTCTGGGCGTGACTCGTTTGGCGTTGCTTGATCGGGGGCCGCTGCTGACATTGTCTCCACGTCGGATTGCCATTGAGTGACACTTGGAGAGTCGGAAGGCGCAGATGCTATAGGCAGCTCATTGAACTCCGGCTGCCAATATTCAATGGAGTCAGAGCCCGTCCTGAGCGAGGTTACAGACGAGGATGCAGGGGATTCGAGGTCGCGAGGCGTGGTGGGCGGTAAAGAAAGCCCAAAGCTCTGAGAACATCGTCGTGGGTTCGACCTGACAGGTCTATCCAGAAATTGCGCAATATCCATGTGTGTTTTTGAGAAGATAAAGAGAGAGGGAAAAAAATTTGACGCTTTAGATGGCGGGATTGGACACTTCTGAAGGGCTCGAGGTGGGCAGGTATCATATATTGGGGGACTGGGTCCGCTCTCATGCACTTTGCATCTGCCACCTGGAATTCCTATTCGCTAGGACGGACAAACTGGTCCTGCAGGGATAGGAAAGTCACGGCTCGCCATGACGATTGGCGTGCCGTGAGGCGGAGTCGGGTCCGCATTGTGATATTTAGCATGTCGTTGACAATTCCATCGTGAGCGACACTGACTGTTTTCGCCGTCAAGCAGCACCTGTAGAGACTGTTGTTAGCATGTAGTATACACACAACGATACATTGCTGCATCAAGAATTCGGCTCGCGAAACATTTGCAAGCTCTTTCCACCAATCTCTCAAGCTTGACATAGCTCTGCTGGCGGAAAGGTCGAGGGCGCTCGTCAAAGATACACGACGCGCGACACCGGAGATGCAGTAACTCCCACGCATACGCGGCTCTGCTGTCAAATGTGTCGGCCTTGATGCGATATCTATCATACATTCGGCTGATAATAGCTCACCTATGGAATGAATAATAGGTACGGTTTGCGGGCTCGGATCTAGACCCGCACCTAAAAGTCCCAAGATTTCGGAGCTGGCTCCACCTTGATCGCATTCGCTGGGCTTCACTCTAGACATTTCAAGGTGGGATTTTTGCATCTGTATGGACATTGGATGATTTGATGGCATCTGCCGCTGTGGACATCAAATCCACATGCCAGCATGCCACCGTGTGTCAGGCGCGGGAAAAGATTGACATGTCATGAGAGGGCTCGCTTTTTGAATTGTCTAATGGCGCGTTCGCGAAGCTTTACAAAGCAATTTTCAATCCGATCTGTAATAGGGCATGGTTATACGGGACGAGGCATGTCAGGGCAGATTCAAAGGTGCCCCGATGGCATGGGACACGAATCATTCAATGCCGATGAACCCTGCTTATAAAAATGTACAGTACAAAGGGTATCATAAAGAACAATCTAGGCAATGTCATCTACAAGATCGCTTGGGGTAGCCCCTTCATTGGGTCAGATCTGCAATCCACACGTTTTCAAGCCTGTTTTGGTGTCAGTTCGGCTCGTTTACATGGGAATAATGACAACGACTTACGGAGAAACAAGACTCGGATTCACGAAGCGCATGCCGCGCTCTCTCGATTCATCGACCGTCATACCATGATTTGATTGCCGCTGGTAGCGATGATGATCATCGGAGTCGGATCCGTATTGCTCTGCTGATGCATAATCGGCGTGCTCCGCTCTTCGGACACTTTTGAGGGCTATGAACTGCATGAGGGGCTTGTATGTTCGGCCATACACATAGAAGAACCAAATGCTTCCGATGACAAGAGGCACAAGCATCACACTCCTGAGGAGAGCTTTCTTGAGAGCCAGCTGACCACCCACAGTGATCTGGAAGAGGATGATGCCGATCTGCACGCGATCACAGATCATGACCCAGCTCTTACCTGTGGAATGTTGGCGGTGATCCATGGCGTACAAAAGCTGGTATTTGTAGACGTAGCTTCCAATGACGAAATAGGCCAGACCGGAGAGAATGACCTTCCAGCTGTCCCTCAAGACACTGTAGACGACACATATGATGAAGATGAGAATCGTCTGTGGGAGATAGAGACCGTAGCTAAAGCGAGGAGGTTGAATGAGCTCGGCATAATCTGTCAGAATTGTCAGCCAATGGATTCATCTACGGCAAAGCCGAAAAGAAAGGAGACTACCTCTGGGTGTCTTTGCGCCCATCAAGCCGATGGGATACAGAGCCATGGTGCCGAATTCCAAAAGTCTGAACGGAAAGAGACCGAGGCCCTGAAGAATGATAAAGTTGGTATAAAATGCGAGCAGGTTCTGCAGGGAAGAGGCAAGTGTCCAAGCAAATCTGGTCGTGTCTCTGAGATTTTTCCCGATATCCTTGTATTGGTCGTAAAAGTTTGATGCTGTACCAAGGATGGTGAAGACGATGAAGAAATTGAAAAAGGTAAAGAAAAAGTTCTTTGAGATGACGGACAATTCGACATCACCCTGAGAAGTCATTCCTTGACAGTTAGAGAGCCCTATGGTATGTCAACACAAGAGGGCGCGTGGATAGAATGCATCAGACTCACAGTCGTACAGATAGGGTACTATGGCATTGAGAAGAGTAACGGCAATGGTAGGAAGTTGGTTGGTGACAAGGGACTGTACCAGGGGGTGCGAGTCAAGGATTTCGGCTAGTGATGGGAGGAACTCGCGGATGGTGTCGGTGTTCAAGAAGGTGGCGATGGGCACAAAAGTGACAGACCAGAATATAGTCAAAAGCAGAATGAAGGCTGTGATGGACCATGAGCGGAACATGCGGCTTCTCCTGCTAAGATACGTGTTTGGCCAGACAATGTCGGCAGGTGCGGGGCTCGGGTTGGCCAACAGCTGTAAGGGTGAAGGGTCGAGTACGGCCTGACAAGCCATTTGACACGCTGCGACTGTATCCATCGTCACAAACGCCAAAGGGACAGGCTCAAAGTCTTTCTTCCGCAAGCCGCGGATATCATCATCGATCTCGCCAAGCTTTTGTTCATAATAGTCGATGGCATCAACCTGACGACTGCGGAGGTTGAAGCGTCCGAAGTAGATTCTGGCCTTTGGGCGGACTCTGGCATAGGGAGTCTGACCTGGCATCTGTTCGCTGGAGCGGAGCAGGCGGCGGTGTTCGTCATCGTCGTGGTCACTGTCTTCTGGATGGACTGAGGGACCGGGTGGTACGGGTTGAGCGATTGGCAGGGCTTCAAGATTGCGCTCAATGGAACGGTGGCCTTGGTAGACAGTGTAAGCCTCTTCAAGCCGACGGAGTATGTCGTTCCGATGGATGACTTTCTGATCCAACTCGGCCCACTGCCGACACAGCAAAACACTCTCGACGTTTCCGATCCCCAGCTCTTGTATAAAGTCCTTGATCTTCTCTTCAGATTGTAGTTCGGGCGGGATCCCAGACAAGCGGATGGTGCGATCGGTGATTGTGGTCTGGCTGCCGAGGTATTCTTGTCGAACTTCGATGATGTTGCGAGTCTCCGAGGTGATGAGGTAGAGGGCGATGGCGGTAAAGACGTAGGCAAAGACAGGATACATCCAGAGATAGTCGGTCTCGACCTCGGGCATCCAAGGGGCAGAGTGGTTCAGGGGCGCCCATGTTTCGCTTCTCTTGCGCAGCTCATAGTCAAAGCCAAAGTCGGGCAGAGCAGGGAGAGTCGAGTTCTTTTGTTTCTTGTCGTCGTCGGGGTAGCTATCGTGGACGGGCTTGATGACGACCAGCGAGAAGAAGAGTGTGATGGACAAGAACTTGATGGCCAGCTTGAAGAAGCGCAGAAAGACGTATGCGTCCAGCCCTGCTGAGGCGAGCACTTGCTGTTCTGTGATGCGCCACAACGGCAGCATCCATCCGAAGAGGCTGTTTGGCAATTCTGGCAAAGATGAAGATTCGTCCTTGGTCTTCTTTCTTGCCGCGTACAATCCGCTCCATCTCGGCCGCAGCACGCAGAAAGTCAGAAAGGCAAACACGCCCAGCGCTACTGACAGTTCGATCTGCAGCGTCGTCGGTCGCTGCTTCCCTCTGAGTCCATTCGGGTCGTCACGCCCTCCGAGCGCGTAAAAGTCGTCCATCACTGCAGGCGCAGAGTGTAAACAACAGGACCAGAAAGTGGAAACCGCCCAAAGAAATCAGGCGTCATCGTACACCGCCAAGTGACGCCAGCGCCGGGCCTCGGATCGGAAGTGGGTCCAGTCTTTTGTCCACCGCCTCAAGGCTTCCTTCCTCTTTCGTGTTGAGAGATGATTGTGTTTCATTTCATGACCGCTCTCTGAGAGCAACCAGCGAATCATGGTTTGCGTCTGTGTCCGTGCAGTTTCGAATATGATTGAAGACAGGACTGTGATCGTTGGTTGCAACTTCATCCAATCCTGAGGTTCCAACAGGCATGCTCCGTGCTGCTGAAGCAGACTTGCTAGTAGCGAAAGTTCATAAAGTGTGGCAGTCTGTTTCTGATCATCTGTAATAGCAGCTTTAATGGTGCATCGTCACTACCACGAGTGTAATTCGATATGGAGAAAAGTAAGGTGCGATCAGAGCGACATTCTCGGTTGGTACAGTAGAATAGGAAGGCGCTACTCTCACATGCTGCCTCCCACCTTGCACAGGGCCTCTACGATTCTGTGACCTTCTCATCGCCTTCCGTCTTGCCCGCTCGTTTCTTTTTTCCATCTCAATCCTCTCAAACCCACAAAGATGCTTCAACTCCACGTCGAGGTACGGCTCAAGGATGCCGTCGATGTTGAGACACTCCTTCCGCGTTCAGAAGTATGCCACTTCCATGCTCGATTCCACTTTTTATTCATGAGCTCTAGGTCGAAGACGCGTTTTACGACTTCTTGAAGAACGAATATACACTTCCAGTCAATGATGGCGAAGAACTGCCTCTTGGTATGCCTGTCAATTCTTTCTTCAGAGCGAAACTGATGCAGCACATCAAGACAAGTTCAAGCATAATGATCAAGTCGTATCGGCTCTTGTCACTGGCATCGATATCGCATCAAAGAACATGAATAATTGTGTCCAATTCTCCGATGTACAGCTCAAAGTCCACGCGTATGAACTCTACGGCCTTGATGCAACTCCTGCCACTGTGGCTTTCGAGGCATCCAAGCATGCTCAGGCGAGAATGCTCAGCATCCCTCACGTGTCTCTTGTTGATGTCTGGGAGAGGTAAGCTGTGTACATATGAGCGATCGAATCAGAAAATCTCATGTCAACGGCCAGCCTCAAGTTCGACGAAAACCAAAACATCGACCCAGAACAGATTCTCAATTCAATTGCACGTACCAGTAGGTTTCTTTCGGGCGTGTGCTGATGTTGTTTCTTGCTTATCTCCATCTAGTCACATTGCTGCATCGAGCAGACAGTCTCCCAGCTGCAATGAACGTTAATCGATTGATGCTCTTCCATGGTCCTCCCGGATGTGGAAAAACAACTCTATGGTACTTCACAAAGAATCGAACATGCTGCCGCCTGCTGACCCTGTAAAGTCGAGCACTTGCTCACAAATTGGCCATCAGACTCAGTCGAACATTTAGAGGCGGTAAACTTTTCGAACTCAACACCCAAGATCTCCTCAGCAAATTCTACAGCGAGAGCGGCAAGTTGGTTTCTGAAATGTTTGACAAGATTCTCAAGATGGCCAACGAAGAAAAACTACTCATTTGTGTACTCATTGACGAGATTGAGAGTATTGCTACGTCTCGTCAGGCCTCGACCAAGAACGGCGAATGCGCCGACACCGTTCGTGCGACCAACCAACTTCTTACTGCTCTTGATCGCATCAGAAGCAAGCCAAACATTGTCGTCTTCTGTACAAGCAATCTTCTCGAGTCGATTGTAGCTTGCTCCGTCCCTGACTAAGGAAGGCAGTCGCTGACTCCACATTCAGGACAATGCCTTCCTTGATCGTCTATACATTGGCATCTCGGTACCACATCCATGCGCAAGCGCTGTTTATACCATTCTGAGCAACACTCTCAACTCGCTTATTGACGCTGGAGCAATTAATTATGACCCCTGGACACAGACTGTCACTACAGATGGACATTCGGAGCTCGTAGACATCACCTGGTGCGTCGATGACCAGACACGTCTGCCCAGTTACGCACAACTGATGGTCTGGGAGTCTGTTTATCCACACTCGCCCGGCCCTCTGCTAAAGAGGGTTGCAGACGATTGTACAGGTTTCAGTGGAAGAAGATTGATGAAGCTGCCTTTTTTGGCCATCACAAAGTACACTAACGAGAACTGCACCATCTTTGATGCCATCAAAGCTCTAAGACTGGCCGTTGATAATGAGCTGGCATGTTGATGGTGATGGTGACGTTGATGATTTTGCATCAAGAGGAGAAGAAGCGTGGTATTGCTCTGCAAAGCGCCTTTGCTTAGCAACTATTATCTGCTGTGATAATTAGACGATTGCTTTGAAACCAAAAGATAAGTCTATCATGAGACAACAGGAAGGAACATGTTATTTTCCTAGAAGGAAGATGTATACAGAATGACACCAATCGATCCAAGGATACATAAGATGAGGAGACAAGAGGAACACTCCAACCGAGGCCATTGCTGCGTACCTGATTCCAACGATAGGCACAGGCCAATGGAAAAGAAGAAAAATATATATGTACGGATGAAATTGGTGAGAGAAAGAAGAGAAGAAAAAGAAGAGAAGTGAAGAAAAAAGAGAAGAAAAAAGAGAGGGAAAAATTGCAGACGAATCCAAACAAGAGCACGAGTCATATTTGCGCCACCCCTTCTTGCAAGATTCTAGCAATCGGGATAAGGGTTTTGTTTCGGATATGAATTTCCGGAAATGTCATTGCTTGTATTTTGCAACATCAGCATCGCCAAACGAAAAAGCAGAACCTCTTGCGTGTTGGTCGGACGGACTCCTGGGACTCAAAGGCAGTGCAAACAGATCGTCTTCGTCACCGGTTGAATCATTTCTCGATAGAGTTGCGGGAGTACTTGCAGAGGCTGGATCAAAATCTACGGGTGTTCGAGTGGTAGCGGCAAAGGCGTTTAGTGATGCCATGTTTGTGGCTGATTGTTGTCGTTGTTGGGCGAGGATGGATTCTGGCGGCAATTGTGGGGCGATTCTTCGTTGTGGTGCCGCCGACTGCGAGTCTGCGGTTCTTTGGGCGGGTTTTGCGGATAGAGTGCTGGGATGGGGTAGGCCGTGCAGGGCGGCAAAGGTGTTGAAGTTGACGGCGACATCTGAGCCTTCAGGACTCAGCGGGTTGGAGTCGTGTTTGGAGGTAGTGGTGGTGGTGTCGAGCTTGAGTCCGGCGAGTTTCTCCAAGAGAGGGCCACGGCCTGGACTGCGTGGACTGGCTGGGCTAGGCAATCCCACATTGATGGAATTGGAAGACGTCGAAGTGTCGATGTTCAAGCCGTGGGGCTTCGTGCGGACGCCAAAGTTTGACTCGATCCAGTCGCGTTCTTGCATGGCCATGGACAGAGCTACACCTTCTGGGTTGTGCTGTTCCTCGTGCTGGATCTCTTGCTTGAGGACTTGGAGACGCTTCTTTGCCCATACGGTGTGTAACACGCCCTTCTTGCCGGCCTGACGAGCCGACGCTCCCAGCTCGGGTGGGAAGATGGCTGGGAGGGGATGTGTACGCCAAACCGTCTTTTCCTGCTCTTGATCGTCGGGCTGCAGCGTCAAAGTGACAGTGCCGGGCACGCGCTCGGCGACCGACAGCAAAAAGTACAATCGATGCAGTCCTTCTCTTGCACCACCGCCATGGCCGGCATTGGCACCGAGGACAGCAGCTTTCTTGGATTCCCAGCTCACGGTCCATTGGCCAGGGATGTGCTTTGTCTGGTCGTCGTCTTCCCATTCGACCATCAGCACTTTGGTGCCGGCTCTGCTGTCGGCGGATGGCGGTTTCTCGAATTCGAAGCGGGCGAAGGCGTTGCCGGATGTCAGTGAGGGGGATTCGACGTCGTCGTAGTCGGGAGTCAGAGGGGTGTGCATGCTGCTGTTGGCAAAGAAGGAGGCTTGCACCGACGTCTGCAGAGCTGGAGGATGTTGTGGAGCCGACATATTGGTGTTGGAGCACTCGGTGGATCGATTTGAGAGAAAGAGAGAGAGAGAGAGAGAGCTTCAACACGCCTGGGATTCTTTTTGGCAGTGCAGGTGCAGCGTCCGAGATTGGGACGTAGCTAGTTGCTGCACAAGTGGCTGGTTAGTCGAGCACTATCACCTACCCGTAAGCACCCAGCCGTGTCTTTCTGGATTTTCTGTCAGTTGCTCGTCGACACGCGCAAAATATCATCGAGGCATGACAAGAGTGCAGCGACATGTCATCGCTTCTCTTCTGATGAGCTCTCGTCAATCTCATCCTTTCAGAGTGATCTACATCATCGTTGCTCTTTCCGCTCTTTGGGCCCTAAAAATAGACAGACCACCAACTATTGGCTTTCTTCCGTCACGACAGTCCTCCGATGCACCGTCCTCGGCTTTTGTGCCTGTCCTTCTTCTTTGGACGTTGCCTGTCCGGATATTAGCATAGCACAAGTCGCGTGAATCGTCTCTGAGATTCATTCTACTGTGACACTTCTCTGCTATCTTATCGCTGTAGGCGCTGTGAGCATTGTTGCCCAGAGCTCTATAGTACATGCCTGTCCGCCAAGACTCGTATCTACAATCTGCATCACATTGAAAAATCCACCATCTCCGCATTATTCCCTGTCAGATCTGAGTGACAGGTCCGAGCTGACCGAGTCTGAACAAGATCGAGAAAGAAGCACAAGCAGCGCGATAAAGAGCAGAACAGATGCAATAGACATGCCGTCAATGCCGTCGGTCAAATCACGAACATGATCAGCATTTCTTCTTGTTACGTTTCTTCTCTATTAAATTGTCTCTGCAGTTCTCATCACGAAGCCGCATAGCCAAGATCGGTAGCGATACAAGAACCGCTTACTGTGCTTGATGCATCCGAAGCAAGGAACAAGACCGTCTGCGCCACTTGCTTGGGGTCGACCATGGTTACAGGTCCCTTCATCATATGACAGTAACCCTCGTCGTTGATACCCTTTGTGAGAGTCTTTGAAATGTTGGTCTCCATTCCTGATGGCAGCACCGCATTGCATCGGATGCCCTTGTCTGTGTAGAAGGCAGCTGTGTTTTTCGTCAAGCCGACAAGACCGTGCTTGGAAGAGGTATAAGCAGCGCCTGCGGATACATAATCAGTACTTTTCTCGACGCAACGTGCAAAGTTGAAAACGTACCTGCTGCAAAACCACGAAGTGCAGCAACAGAGCCGATGTTGATGATCGAGCCCTTGATTTGCTTTTCTAGCATGTGGTTTACACCAAGCTTAGTGACCATCATCGGAGCTGTGAGATTGACTGCAATGATACGGTCCCAGAGATCCTTTTCTAATGAGCCCACAGGATCTGTAATATTCACAATCAGCCGTGTTGTTCCGGTGCTTGATCAACACGAGTTTGGCTTTGCCGATGGATCCTCAGCAGAACACATCTCCAAGAGGTATATCCATTCGAAAGCGGCATTCCACGTATCATTCTGAACTTACCCAGACGATCTGTAAGTCCAGCATTGTTGACAATGATATCGATCTTTCCGAATCTCTTGATGGCCGTCTTGAATAGATCTTCCAGATCTTCCTCCAATGTTACATTTGCCTCTACCGCAACAGCCCTCGACTTGTCATGCGTGGACTCGAACTTTTGGACCAGGTCGGTGTTGATGTCAATGGCGACCACGTTTGCTCCTGCTTCCAGAAACAGATCCGTGATGGCAAGACCTAGGCCTCCAGCACCTCCAGTGACGATTGCCGTCTTTCCTTCGAGTGACAAGACGGTCGACATGATTGGGTCTGTTGATGAGTGTCAAGCTTGAGATGTTAGTGTGATAAGATTGGATTGTATCTTTGTCAATGGGGAAGAATGGTATCCTCTCTAAAGACGTAATTGATTTGGTGCTCCGCTTACAAAAGACGAGCACCTCGTTTACGTCCGTGCTCTAACAAGAACGTGAAGCTTCTACAACGATGAGATAATTTGCCGCTTCAAGCACGCAATATCAACGACTCTCATGAAACAGACATGATGAAGCAGACATCTCCTATATCGCTTTGCAAATAGACGAGACAAATCCAGGCAATCAAGGCCTTCATACGGCCTGTAGCATCAAATGTCGGGAGACAGCACAGCTCTAGATGACATCATGCTACATGATCATGTTGACAGAGCAACCCTGTCTGCATGTGTTTCTGGTATGAGCTGCGAGTTTGTTTACGCACATCAGTGCCTGCAGGAAAAAGAAAACAGATCGAGCTCGAAGTCCGGAACCTGAATCAAGATACGAGGATCTCCTGCAGAATCGACCAAAGGAGAAAGGTGAAGCTGCATCCTTCGATAGCTCCTTTGACTACTACCCCGCGTCTGCCTAGTTGACTGCTTCTTATCATCTGTGTTTTCCCTTCACTCAGCCACAACATACTTCTCTTCTGAAGCAGTCAACTCTATCAGCAGACACACCTGGTAGTCGATCCACAAGCACAAATCACAAACATGACCGGCAAGGACTTTGTTTCAAACCCGACTTTTGCCAATGAAACGTCCAACGCCTACTTCGAACACTCCACTGGCCTCCGTGTAGATACAAATGCCGTTCTCATCGAAGCCATCAGACGAGAGTATCCTCAACTACACCTGACTGTCGTTCCGGTTTACGGTTGCGATCTCCTTGGATATGCTGCCTCGGGCAAAGCTGCCATCGCTCCTATCGACAAGGAGAACGACCGTCTCTATGTGCGGAATTACGCAGCACCGGCCAGACGCCTCGATGGCGACAGTGGTCATCTCGTAGACGATGTCAAGTTTGGAAAGTTCTTGATCGATTGGCAAGGCAAGGAATTTGTCGTCTACATTGCTGAGGGCCGTGATGGCCAAGAACCATATCCACAAATCCGCAATCAATACATTCTCTCTGCCTCAGTACAGGCCACCGAGAAACTCCTCCTGGAAGCTGGCACGTTTACTAACAGTCTGGAAGGAGCCGTCCTTGTCTATGATCAGGGATACTGGCAGAAGAATCACGAGTTATGGGAAAGCGTCCAATCAGCTGAATGGAGCAATGTTATTCTTGACGAGGACATGAAACGCAGTTTGATCAAGGACATCGACTCCTTCTTTGATGGCAGAGAGACTTATAAGAAGCTCAAGGTGCCTTGGCGAAGAGGCGAGATTTTCTTCGGTCCACCCGGGAATGGAAAAACCATTAGCATCAAGGCCATCATGCACTCGCTGTACAAGCGTAAAGACCCGGTGCCAACTCTCTATGTCAAATCGCTGGCAGGGTAAGTTATCCTCGCGCCTAAAACGTGTCAAAAGACTTACAATTCACAGCTATGGTGGTCCCGAGTTCTCGCTCAGTACCATTTTCAAGCAAGCTCGCCGCTATGCTCCTTGTTATCTTATTTTCGAAGATCTTGATTCCATCATTACCGACCAGACGCGTAGCTACTTTCTGAACGAGGTCGATGGTGTGCGTTCAAATGATGGCATCTTCATGGTCGGATCAACAAATCACCTCGACAGGCTAGATCCTGGCATTTCCAAGCGTCCCTCACGCTTTGACCGCAAATACTTGTTTCCCAACCCGAACCATGAACAACGCGTCAAGTATGCAGAGTTCTGGCAAGGTAAGCTGAAAGAGAACAAGGACATTGAATTCCCGGACAAGCTGTGTGAGGCAGTCGCATCAATTACGGATGGCTTCTCTTTTGCGTACATACAGGAAGCTTTCGTGGCATCTTTGCTAGCGCTTGCAGTTGAGAATAAGGAGGAGGGTCACCATGACTCTGATCTCGACAAACTCCCTTTGTGGCAACAACTCAAGAAGAATGTCAAAATTCTCAGAGACGAACTCGACCACGATCCGGAGGAGGCGATGGCGGCACTCAAGATTTAGAGCCAATCACCACATGTCGTCTGTTAGTTTGTAGCCTAAACAGAATCCAGAAGTCTCATGTGATTCTTCTACATGATCTGTGTATTTGATAAACCTTGTGCACTTCTATGATTTTCCAGCTGTGGTCGACAGAGACCGCTTAAGAGTATAGCCGACACGTCCAATAGAAATCGATCCAAGTGTGCAAAGGGCTAACCACGAAAGTCGGAACAGATCAGACAGTCTGTCCGAGTGGGCACATGAGCAAGGCCAACGGACTAATCTCATCAATGGTTGAGTGCTTGCGTACCGCAAACCGCTCTTCTGAGGACAGTAGAGCATCAGTCGTTGGATTTTCCATCAGGACGAAAGGAGCGATGTACGACTTGAGCCAGCGATGTCGGACTTTACTCACACCGTACATGTGAAAGCACGACGCAAGTGCTGGCTTTGAAGTGTTTGCGACTTGAAGGGGGTGACATGAGGTTGCGGAACAGAGCATACAGATCCGCATGGCCTCTCAGTGTAACGCATCGACAAGATCCGAGTGGAAAGGAACCGTCAGCCGGATATCTATTCTGATCAGTGTCGGGAAAAAAGAGGTTTGTTTTCGAAACAGGGCAGAATCTTTGAGAGGTTGTCACCTTGTGGCCGCGTGCTGGAGGGTGCACGGACACCAACGTGACTTGGCGTGTCGACAGCGATCCTTTCGGACTCCATCTTTGGCACAAGTTCAAGTTTCAATCCTCAAACTGCGCCTCTTGCGCCGAATTGTAGCACCGCCTCTTCGATCAAGAGCTACATCATCATGTTCCGCTGGCCGTTGATGCTGCCATCGTATCTCGCTGTTGCATTTGCACGGTAAATGTACAACGAACGAGGTATCGCGAGGCAGCCACTAACCTGAGGACGGGTTGGCGGCAGCCTAAAGACGGAGCTCTCTCACAAGTCACCCATTCGTTCCTTGCATTCGTCATATTTCACTTGACAATTGGCTTGTGCCTGGACAAGTGACTGCAGGTACCCTCTCCTTCGAGACCGTGTTACGCGTTTTGAAACATATGAGTCTTCAACAGGCTCTCAATCCGATGCATTTAGGATGAATTCAGCATTACTTCCGGCCTTGGGTATTCGATCCTGTTGGTTCGTCCAAACGTATGACTCTTCAGTCTTGGGGTGGCTGTGTTCTGGTAGGTCGGTGGCCGAGCCAGGTCACGATGTCGTTGCCTTGGTTGACAGTCTCCCAATTTCTCACCATTGTGAGGACGCAACGGTCGCGGCAGAGGTTTGCTGTCTCCCATTCCATCATCGTGGCACATTTCGTTCACGAAGAAGGTGGCAGTCCTGGCATAGCCCACTGACTTTGACTTGTTCTTTTTCCTACCTTTCCTGCTTCTCTGCTGCAATATAAAAAGCCCAGCCCGCGCCGCATCAAAATTGTTCTTTTCCCTCCCTCTTCCATCTAGTGATTGATCATCGACTACCAACACATTAACAATACTCAACCAATACCAACACACTCAACGATTCCAGACCCATTAACAATCCAGACTACTCAAAGCACACTCAAGATGCCATCCAACAATTACTCCTCAAGCTCTTCTGGAAGCAAGACACCTTCTTCCAACTACTCTGGCGGCAAACCTCCCATCGTCTCCCAACCCAAGCCACCAAAGGTCATCAACTACGGTCCTGGTACAAAGTACGGCCCACCCGAGCCTCGCTCAAGCGATGCCTACGATTCTCGGAGATGGCGATGAGCTTGGATGTAAAAAAAAGATTGACTACATTGTCAACCATTACATTGAGACCTCTGCAATCTAGGCTGCTGGTGCTGCTTGACAGAGCATCAATGAACCGTCCAGCCATCGAAATCGCAAGATCTGGCTCATCTCGAAATGCTTTGAGCCTCACAATCACCGCACATCATGTTTTTCTTTTCCCTCGCAGAAACTTGCCCACTGAGATGATACTTCTCATCCTTGATGTACACAAAACGTCATCTTTTCTATGATCACGCACGTTGCCCTTGCGATCATCTGGATCAAGTCCAACTCGACTGCAAAGTCAGGCCTTGCACACACATCCCCACGAGGCTGGATCATGACCTCACGAGGACAGGAGAAGAAAACTGATCATTATTTGTCAAAAGAAAAAAAAAAAACAACAGCAACGCGCGTGGTTTTTGTCTTTTCATTGAAGACTTTTTGACAGATGACGGAAAGAAAAAAAGAGATACTATTGGGGAATCTGTCGGGGCAAGGGCGCGGGCAGTTGCATCCAACTTTCCATCGATCCCCCTAAACGATGATGCGCGCAGTTTCACGTTTTCTTTTGTGCGACGGGTTCCTAGGATTTGAAATCAGCAGAAATTGGAATGGTTTTTGATTGGATTGCAGAGTTTTGAGTAGCAAAATTAGCATGCCATGCGGTAAACCCGGCTATAATTGGAAAGAAAGAGGTCACGTTTTGAATCTCAAACGTCAACTTGACATGTCTGGATCTTCTGAAACGTGAGGCTTTGGTTATTTGAAAAAAGACGATTCTGATGCTGAGAATAGGGGGTTTGTACTCTGTTCATTCAGATGGGTCATTTCTTCTTTTTTGGTTGCTGCTTCCAAATACCAAGGTTTCCATCTTGACACACGGGCAGAAGGAAAGACAAGAGCGGTGATTATTGCACGACAGTCGGGGGTTCTCTGGCCGTCAAGGCGAACCTCAGTATGTGTTCGACGCTCATTGGCGGCTTTGAGGGATCGATGTTGCGTCTCTGCAGTCTCGTGACATGGTCGGAGACGACAGCGTCTGGCACATCAAGATCCATATCCACATCCTTGGAATCCGTCTTTTTGTTCTCGTCGTCATCATCTTCGTCCTCGTCATCGCTGTCCCAGAGTTTACGGCGCAGACCCGTAACCACATTTTCAATGCCCGATTCATGTTCTTCGAGCGTAAAGACGTCGTCAAAGGCGTCAGGGCCAATGTCACGGGCGACCCTGTTGCCTTCTGGCCCTGCCCAGTTCCAGAGATCTGTCAATTGTGCTGCCGTCATGGGGTGTTGCAGAGTCGAAGAGGAATCGGCGCCGTTGGAAGTGATGCCGTTGGACTCTGTGTTCGTGGAAGCGACGGCATGGCGTTGGCCTGTGGATATCCAACCTTCGACTTGAGGCTGCAGTTTTTTGCGCAGGAGTTGGGTGAGCAGGTCTTCTTGGGTGCGGCCGGGGTATGAAGGGAGAGGATAAACGTGGGCGCTTGCGAGTAGCGGTTGGGCGTTGATGAGGGTGTGGTGTAGAGAGGCGAGGTTGTGGGAGAGTAAAGTGGCAGAGTTTTGTAGGGAGGGCCTGTTGGGAGAGAATTTCTGGCATTAGTGAGTAGTTGGCTGGGCGGGTCAAGGGTCAAGGAAAGCATACCACGAGGGGAGGGGGTCGTTGGTGTCGAGGTCGTGGAGGAGCTTGCCTATGCTGTTGGCGAGGGTGTTGAGGCGTTGGCGCACATGCTCCAGGCTGCGGAGTGATTCGGCCGACATGGTGTTGTTGCTGTTGTTGCTGCTTGGAAGGAGTAGGAGGGTGAGTTGAATTGGTGATTCAGAGTGAGTGGGACAGGATAGGATGCATAGAAGCCGTGTGCACAAGAGGGGGATAAGAGTTGTGCACAGGTGGGGAAGATGTGTGCATAAGGAAGGGAATGTATGCATAAGGGAGGGAATGTATGCATGAGAGAGATGAATAAGAGTTGTGCATAAGAAGGAAGAATGTGTGCACAAGAGGGGAGAGCAAGAGTTGTGCATAACAGCGGGACGGCCAAGCAATGACGCTCATGTCGACTTTCACCAGCAATACGGTCTTGACTGACGATGCTTTGATTTATAGTGAGTGTCCAGGACAAAGTCGCTGCAGATATCATGTTGATGCCGGTGGACAAGCACACCAGTTGAACAAAGTCAGAAGCGCCTCGTAGGCCTCCAGCGCAATCATGTATGCCCCCAAATTACGCGACTGTCGGCACAGCCATCGAATGCATAGCGGCTTACCACGACCAGGTTCGAAAAGGACCTCTATGCCCTTATCCGGGGCATGAGGAACCACAAGGGCAACGAACGGGAATACATCCAAAACAGCCTCAAGGAATGCCGTCGCGAAGTGCGCAGCCCGGACATGGACCAAAAGGCCACGGCCCTGCTCAAGCTGGTCTACCTCGAGATGTTCGGCCACGACATGTCCTGGGCCTCGTTCAACGTCCTGGAAGTCATGTCGAGTCAAAAGTACCTGCAGAAGCGCGTTGGCTACCTCGCCGCCGTCCAGACCTTCCGTCCCGACACCGAAGTCCTCATGCTGGCCGAGAACCTGCTCAAGAAGGACTTGAACTCGCCCCAACTGCCCACCATTGCTCTCCCGCTCGTCACCATCCCTCATGTCGTCAATCCCTCCATGGCAAACTCGCTTCTGACCGACCTGCTCCCCCGCCTCACCCACTCGTCGCCCGCCATCCGCAAAAAGACCATCGTCACTCTCTACCGTCTCGCCCTCGTCTATCCCGAAACCCTTCGTCCGGCCTGGCCAAAGATCAAGGAGCGTCTGCTCGACGAGAATGAAGACTCCAGCGTGACCGCTGCCATCATCAATGTCGTTTGTGAGCTAGGATGGAGAAGACCACACGACTTTCTACCACTCGCTCCCCGTCTGTTTGAACTACTCGTACAAGGTTCCAACAACTGGATGGCTATCAAAATCATCAAGCTCTTTGCCACTCTTCTTCCCCTGGAACCGAGACTGATCAAGAAGTTGTTACCTCCCTTGACAACTCTGATCAAAACAACCCCTGCCATGAGTTTGCTCTACGAGTGCATCAACGGTATCATCCAAGGAGGCATCCTGGAAGGTGCAGAAGAGACTGTCGAAGGTGACGAGATTGCTCGTCTCTGTGTCAGCAAACTTCGTGGCATGCTCGTTGTCGAGGGTGACCCGAACCTGAAATACGTTGCTCTCCTTGCCTTTAACAAGATTGTCGCTTCTCATCCTCAGCTCGTCGCCTTGCATTCTGATGTCGTTGTCGAGTGTATTGACGACCCTGACATTTCCATCCGCACACGAGCTCTGGATCTGGTTTCTGGAATGGTCGACTCTAACAATCTCATGCCGATTGTTGAGCGTCTGCTACGTCAACTCAGGGAAGCCACGCCAGCACCGGCTTCTGATGATCCAATCAATGACAGAGGAATGCATACCGGTGTCGTTCCTTCAGGCGACTCGGACGATGAAGAAGCAACCGAATCTTTACGCAGAAGAGAAGCTCGTTCGTCAGAAACTCCTCCTCTTCCCGAGGACTACCGTCAGAATGTCATTGATAAGATTCTTGACATGTGCTCTAGAGACACTTATGCTAACATCTCTGATTTCGAGTGGTACATTGGAATTTTGGTCGATCTTGTCGGTCACGTTCCGACAGTGAACGTTGAGCCTTCAGACGCTTCTTCACCGAAAACGGCTCTCAATGTGGCCCATAGTATCGGTCTTGAGCTCCAGAATGTTGCTGTGCGTGTCAAGAGTGTGCGGCCGGAAGCTGTAGCTGCAGCACAATCTCTGATCATCATCGAGCGCAGAAGAGACATGTTCCCTGCCTCTGGTAACGGTGCTCAAGCTGTTCTTAATTCAGTAGCCTGGATGGTTGGTGAATACTCTGAATTACTCCCTGACCCGCAGGCTGTTTTGAGCTCATTGCTGCATCCCTCAAGCGCACAACTTCCTGCGAATATCCTTGCTATCTATGTTCAAGCTATCCCGAAAGTCTTTGCTCGCTTGACATCGAACCAAGAACGATCTTGGACCGCATCTAGGAAATCACAGTCTGATTTGCTCATGGCTAGGATCATTCACTTCTTGGAGCCTCTTGTACAACATCCCAACCTTGAAGTCCAGGAGCGAGCTGTCGAGTATCTCGAGTTGATGCGCGTTACCTCGGAAGCAATTCAAGCTCATGCTGTAGAGAATGACGATGGCGGTTTCGTGGATGCGCCATTGTTACTCACTCAAGCAATACCTTCATTATTCATGGGTCAAGAACTAAATCCCGTCGCTCCCGGTGCTCTCACAAGAGTACCAATCACCGAAGGCCTAGATCTGGATACTCCCATCAACGACAACCTGCAAATCCTCTTGTCTCAAGCAGACTACGACGACATGTCTCTCCCAGACGATGACAATATCTCGAAGTTCTACTTTGAAAAGCCATCAGCAGCAGCAATCCAACCCGCCGCCGCAGCAGACTACCTAGAACCCAAAGAAGCACAACAATCAGGATCCTACCAGTCCGAAGACCGCAACATCGATCCTAAGGACATTGCAAAGAAGAAGGCCGAAAGACGCGAACGATACCGCGACGACCCCTTTTATATTGATTCAGACCGCGCATCAGGCACATCAACACCCTTGCATAATATCCTCAAAAGCAGCAATGGCGATGAATTGGATATTGATTCAATCCCCATCATGAACCTCCAACTCGACAGCAACAACACAGCCGCCGAAGCAGACCGCCTCCGCAAATCAAAAACCTCCAAGAAATCACGCAACAAACGTGTTGAAATCGCCCAAGATGAGACGATAGGCGATGACCTCCCTGACCCCGCCCCAGCACCAGTCAAGCCCTCTCTCCTCAGCCGACCCAAGAAATCTCTGTTGCATGTAGACAGCAGCGGACTTTCTTCCTTTTCACTCTCAGAAGACGCAGCATCAACCCGAGAAACACAATTGGATTTCGAACGCCGCCAGCAAGAAGAAGAGGAAATGGCAAAAGCGATCAAGGAAGTCGAGCGTGCACGACTGGAAATGCAACGAGCACAAGAAAGAGTCGAGGCTTCGCATTTGCCTGAAGAAGGCACGTTGGTCAAGCGGAAAAAGAAAAAGACAAAGGCGAAAGTTGAGGAGGCATTGTCGGAGAAGGTAGGTGTCGCGGATAGGGAAGAAAACACGGTGGTCAAGAAGAAGAAAAAGAAGAAGAGTACAGCAGAGGATGCTGCTGATGTTGCCGAGGGAAACATGGCGGAGAAGAATGATGTGGTCGCTGTCAAACCGAAACGCAAGAAAAAGAGGCAGATCAACTTTGATGAGGAAAAAGGCGATACGACGACTGCTTAGGCTTGTCGCTCGTCCACCTTTGTCTCTGGATGTACGAAATCTTTTACTTCCTTTCAGTCCGTCCTTCAATCTCTCCCCGTCTCGTTCGCAGATGGCCAGCAAGTGATTTCATCATCTATCAGCAATGCTTATTCGATCGAAAAGAACAAGCGGCAATGAATGGACCAAAAGAAGAAAGAACGAACAATGGAACAAGAAAGTGAAAGGCACGATCAACAAAACACAACAGGAAGGAACAGTCTTGGCTTCTCATACCAGCACCATCACTGCTTCTAACAATTCACTGGAGGAGACTCTTTGTGTTTGGTCGCAATAGCGAGAATCAAAAACCTTCACTCATTTCGGCTCCCTCAATGGATAAAACCGAGTATCGTACTCACTCATGCCACAGCTACGCCACGATTGACGCACAGTGAAGAAGAACGTTTGAAGCGAGTGACTGAGCGCACGTCTGGTGTTTGTGACCTTCACTTGGACCACATTTTCAAATTCTACGCACACGATAAATTCTCCCCAAGCCACATCACCACACTTTCTTTCCTCCAATCTTCGACAACCACACAGCACTTCAGACAAGATGGATCAAGATATGGCAAAGCTCGAGCTTCTGGAGCACCAGCTCGCTGAATTACGTGAGGCTCTTACATCAATGGCCCGCCCCGGCGGTCTCTATCCAGTGTCGATCGAGGAGGCCAAGTCAAGAACGATCAAGACCCTCGACGAGTACACCGAGCTTCAAAAGGACCTCTTCGACCAAGGAGGTCTTCTTCTTGGCCTCGCCTCACACGCATCCAACGTCGAGACACTGATCGGCAGTGTACGTGAACGTCTGAGAGCAGCCGATCAGACCGCCGACGATCAAAAGGAGTTGGAACAGCTTCGAGCATACAAGAGAAGCAGGCACAGGGATGACGATATTCTCCAGCAAATCGCGACCTCCATTCACGACCGCGAGAACAAAGAGTTGGAAAGCATGAGAGAGGAGCTCGCTCGCTTGCGTTCACAAGAGCAGGAAATGAAGAACAATTCAGCTGAGCTCGATCGTCTTCGTCAGTTCGAAGCCGCTACCAAGGCCACACAATCGGCAGCCGCACCAACCAACGAGTTCTTTGACAAGATCGTCGAGGCCGTCACAGATGACATCAACGCAAAGACAAGAGCTTGCGTTCAGGAGACCATCAAGGGCGCTACGAACGACATCAACGCGAACACGAGAGCTTGCGTCCAGGACAGCGTTAAGGAGATGGCCGAGAGTCTGAAAAACGCCACCAACACAGCTCTAAAAGACTACCTCGAGAAGACAATCAAGGAGGCAACCAGCGACATCAACGCGTACACCAAGACGTGCGTGGACAAGACCGTCAAGGAGGCCGTGGACAGCATGGAGAAGGTCATGAGGGAGAACGGGGCTATCGAGCACGAGCATCGGCAGAGAGTCCAACAAGTCGTCAAATATGTCGAAGACCTTTCCCTCCAAGAACCACAAACAGGAGACAAACGCAAGCGATAGTCGACTGACACTAGCAATACCGGAACAGTTGATACCGCGAAGGACGGACGCACTTCATTCTTCGCCTGCCAATGTCAATAATTGCAACAACATCTAAGCTCATCTTGTAAACAACACTCAACAGTGCACGGCAGTGAGACAAGCGACTCTTGTCATATGCAGGTAGCCGTGGAAGCGCACACTGAATTTCCGAAGATATCAAAACATGTTTGCTTCATCATAACAACACGCCGCTTTTGACTCTCTCACTGCCACCAAATCATCTGCCAAGTCTGCACAATGGCTTCCACTCCCGTCTTCGTCCACGAAACCATGCAAGAGATGGAGCGGGCGTTTTCAAAGCATGGTAACACTGGTATCGCGCGCATGATCCCAGACCTGGACAAGGAATATTCTCCCAAACACTCGGTCTCGAGAATCTCAATCCCCGTGATTGTGGAGCATTCCTCTTTGCTCCTTAGTCAACTCCCCTCGGCGATGGTTCAAAGCATCCTCAAGAACACACTTGTCGAAGACGTCGTCAGCAAAAAGGTCAAGCTCGAGGACTGGCACAAGATCCCCCGAAGGTCACCAGCCAAGGATGAGCCTGGCATTTACGTCAACTACTTTACCCAAGCCGACGGCACCGGTCTGTCTGTCGACGAGTACGAAGAGTATGTCGAGTGCATCCTTGCCGTACTCAAGGCAGAACAGGTCAATCGTAACGGCACTCTCTACGACCCCGCCCCCGACGTCGACCGGTATTTCAACAATCAAACAAAAAGCAAAAACACGACTTCTCTGGTAGACGAAGCTCGCAAGACCATCAAAGTCGACTCAAAAGGCAATTCCACAATCGACATTGACGAGTTGAAAGATGCCCAGATCAAGATCATTGCTGCCGCCAGGGCGACTGGAGCAAAGGAGATTCGCTTTTTCGGCGAAGTCGGTTGGTCCATCAACGTCGACGATCGATGCAGAACCCACCACAGCTTCCAAGGATCTGCCATCATGTTTCGACTCACCATGTGCGTTGTTGGCGCTCTGTTTCCGCAATACACCTTTTCCATGACCTCGTATTGTTTGTTCAGGGTCGTCGTATGGAACCACGCCGAGATTGGAGAGTCGATTGGCTCTCACCTCGTCAGTAGTTACGGCAAATACGGAGGTTTCAATTTCACTACCGCCGGCATCTCCGTCAGCACCGCTGTCGCCACTGAACCTCTTTTCTGGAAAAACATGTGCACTCAATACAAGGACATGCTGGCTTATTCGGAGGATCAGATCCAACTGGATATCGCAAGGTTCAAGTCAACCAGAGAAGAAGCACAGGTATGTACATTTCCGAGGTCGATGAATCTGCTCTGCCAACCGTCCTCCTTGCATCTGTAGCACGTCATCTCTGTAATTCACGAGTTGATGCAGGCGACTGGTGGTTGGAAGCTGATCATGCAAAGTATCAGTTTGCCAGACGAACATCACTGACCTGTGGCAGAAACGTCTCGACCTTATCGTCAAGCGTCAAAAGCTGGAAGAGATGGACAATGAGCTGAATGCGCTGGAGCACGAATTGGTCGATCGCAATGACGAATTCCTCGCCACGGTTCGAAGAGCCCGTCGAAGAGTCGATGCACTCAAGGCGACAAACGAGTCCAAGGAAACCGAAGCTGCGAACTGTTGGGAGCATCTGGACACTCTCGCCAAAGGACTCGAGCTCAAGGCGGTTGCTGACATGCGTATTCCTCGATACGTGAGTCAGGCACCTGCCAGCAGTGCTCTTCAGTCAGCCCAGGTCACGCCTCGCAAGGGATGACTCGTCACCAATACGATGCCCGACGAGTTTTCAGGAACAAAAAAGGTCAAGGCCAGTGACAGCATTGAAGCGGTACTTGTTCAAGGTTGGCTATTGGTCTCATACTGCGATGCATACACGCAGATTCGAGAGCCTTCATCAGGCCGTGCGCTTGTCCGATAGGAGATGGATCAGGGATGGATGCTGTGTGGCTTTGGTGCTACTCGATCTTGGGAAGTAGGTATACTTTTTGACACGCTTTTACCCAACAAGGATCCTGTCAATCCACGTCGTCTTTCCTGATATCTGCTCTGAGATGCAAGATGTTGCTGCAGCAAAGCACAGTGTGTTTGTCAGTTGTGCCGAGCTGAAAACTGAGCGAAAGATGATCGTCTTGAGTGATGCACTCATTCCGCACGTCGTCTTTCACTAGCTTTTGACAAGAGGCTGCTCACTTGCGGCTCACTCACCTTTACAATTCCAACAAATCACTTTTTACCTTGATCCAGATGCTAAGAATTCTTCTTCTCTGCAATCGACTTCTTACCATCTTGCTCAACATGGACTCCATGCCCGTCAAAAAGAGGGCGCGTCTCGACTCTGATGAGCAGTCCGAGTCTCTCGATGATCTAGTAGGACCACTTCTTATCTCTGGTCAACGGCAAATCTGACTGTTCGTGTAGCGCAAACAGCTTGCGGCTGCTCTGTCCAAGCAAGAACAACTTGAAAAGAATCTGCACCAGATCAGCATCGAGAACGAAGATCTCAAGACCAAGATCGATGCGCTTGAGCAGCAATTTGACCAGCCCAACACTTGGCCACAGCGCCAATCGGACAAAGAGGCCGACCAGAATGAAGACGAGCAAGCCACCGAGTCTTCCACAATCGCCGAACTTCGCAAACAGCTCGAGCTCTCGGAAGAAACCAGTCAGTACCACGAGGAAGTTGCCGACGAACATCTTCAACGCGTCATCGAGCTGGAGAGGGAAAAGAAGGTCCTGCAGGACAAGCTCAAGGCTGCCGAATTGTCTTTGACAAGCTATGAGAATCAGATGGCCTACATGGACAGCAAGAGACAGTGAAGTGGCATTCACCTTTGTTCTACGGCAAACGTCCATGTCTTTCTGGATGTCTCGAAATTCTTTGTTGGTAGGCCGGTCGTCAGGCACTAGATAGTTCCATCAGAGAGTCCAGCAGAGTGTTTTACCCTGACAGCAATCAGATGTCTTTTTAGCCTGTGACATAAGTAGAGGCACATGGGCCCGTGGTTTGAGTGTAGACACCCTTTTTACAGCGTACAGTACGAGATGGCCCTGTCTTTTGCTCAACTGTCCGCTCAGCACAAGGCTCAAGCCAAGTTCGACATCACCGCCCGTACCATCCATGACAGCCATATCAAAGTTGAAAGGCTAGCGTACGTGTCTGACGAAAGATGGTTGTAGACCGACTAGATTAACATGGGAAAAACATGGCAGCGACGAACTTCAAGATCTGGAAGTGCAGCCACCATCAGCAGAGTGGAAAGCACGAAATGCAGAAACCTACAACAAGAAATTGGCCGCGACAGAGCTCAAGGTCGAGACTCAGCTTGATACAATGAGCAAGCAAAACCCCTCCTTGAGCACGAGCAAGATCAAGGAAGTAGTCAGTGCAAGACGCATCACAGTCTTGAACTTTCTTCGCGACACCAAAGACTACGCCACATCGGAGCAGCGCGAGCAATTTAGCGATGTCCCCGTTGCTGTAGAGTATCAGACTGCAACTCTAGAGCCTAGCGAGGAGCACAGCAGAGAGAGAATTCTTTGGGCCGTAGGTCCCCGTGCAGAGTTGAAAGACTCTTGGACCTTGGAAGACGTCTTTGCGGCATTGGAGGCTTCGCGCCAAGAGACGGAGACAGAGAGAGCGCGGGCCAGGACACAGGCCGAACGCGCTGACGAGAAGGTTTGCAAACTGCCCACGTACGAGACTTGTCGGATTCGTACTGACAAAAACTCTAGCAAAGACAGATTGATCATCTGCAAGGTCAGCTCCCTGGTATCAAGGAAGATACAACCGAGATCAGAGCCGCCACAAATGAGAATCACACAGCTTTGAATGTAGTCAAGAGCAAGCTAACAGAAGTCCTCGAACTCGTTACGAGATACTGGACTGCCACGAGTTCCATATCGCCCGACAGCGACAGGCGAAAATTCCCCAGAATCAATGATCCGTTCGAGAATTGTCCATGCGTTTCGCTGGATTTCTCTTGCCAGCAGAAGAACCCGCTGAGATGGCGGATATATTTGGTCTAGGTGCCCGGGATATACGCCAGACATCACGCTCTCTCTGGATAAAGTCCAGGTCGGAAAAATATCTGTGCATTGCGATAGATGTTCTTGGCAGCAGGAGATCGCCGAGAAGTGACACATGAGCTGATATCCAGTCGAAAAACTTGCTAGACAGGAGCAAAAGGCCGGCATGAAATAAATCTTGGATAGCACAAATCGTCTCGGTAAGCTCCCCAGCAGGTATGAATGTATAGATGCCGTCATGACTCAAGCAAGAGAGCAAGTGTCCTGGATAACCACCAATCCAAGGCACGAAGCGTATATTGATGATGACGGCGGTTGAGCGCAAGGATATTGATGAGTTGTCGATGCGTCACTGTCAAGAACGCTTTATGAATGCTGCACTTGTCAAGAAAATCCGTTGAGGACCTCGTATTATTGATATATTGCTTTCTGCCTTTGCCAACCGATTTCCGAGAAGAGAAGAGTGGCAGCAGCAACTCTGCATGTGCGTTGCTGGTCAATGATGATCGCGGTGGCCGCGCGGGAGTGAAAAGGTGGTCGAAGGATTCTTTGCAGAGGAAAGCTGCAGAGAGCTCCGTGCTGGAATGGAGCAACTCCACACGGCTGGTCGTCATTGATGACGAATCCTGGAGTAACTGGAAGCGAAGAAAGCCGAATGATGCGCCAAGATCGACATTGAACTTTCTCGCTTTGTGCCTGTTGATCGTGTGCAGCATGATCGTCTGGTTTATTGTCTTGAAGAGAATGGTAAGCAAAAAAAGAAAAAAGAATTGAAAACAGAGGGAGAAGATTTTTGAAAAGAATGCAAAATAGAAAGAATCAAATGTCTCTCTATATATGGTTTTTTTTGTATGAGCAAATGTCGTGAAATCCTAAAAGATCCCAAGATGGCATCTTTTGGTCGTCGAAGACGTGTTATATTGGAAGGAAATTCGTTCTTGCCTTGATTGGAGACTCGTCCATACCGACAAGCCATTCCATACAGCCGTGACTCGTCGTGTAGTTTTGTCCATGAGGTAGCCCCAATCATGTCTTGTATCCCAACGACCATGAGCGCCAACATACCAGTGTTCACCTTCGTAAAGGGAAGCACAGAAAAGAAAAAGAAAAAGCCCAACTTGCCGACAATTCTCAAAAAGAACCCAGCACATGAAATGAAGAAAGATCGCCAAACCATGAGAGCATCGAGATGCATCTCACTACCACCAGAAAGAATGTTCATTCAGAAGTCAGAAGAAAAAAAGGGCGGTCAACGTGAGATGACGAGGCATGCTCAATCATCACAAGTTGCCGAAAGAAGAAGATTGTCATAAATCAGATCCAAATCAAACATCGTAACGTGCAAGCAGCACCCGAATGTCAACATCCAGGGTACTGGGTGAGAGGTTTGGTAGTCTAGTTGTCACGAGCGTGGCGGCGGTGGTGGTGGCCCTCACGCTTGCCGATACCGCCCCAGTGGTGGTTCCAGCGAGTGGTGGTAACAACGTAGGTGGCGGTCACGATGACATCGTTGCTGCCAGAAGAGCTGGGAGCCTGGGTGATGACGGAGGTCTGGAAGGTGGTGGTAGGAGCAGCAGAGGACTTGGCAGCAGCAGCGGATGAAGTGGCACCGCTGGATTGAGTGGCAACGGTAGACTCGGTGGCAGCAGAGGCGGACAGAGAGGCAGCAGCACCATCGTCCTGGGACTCGCCAGAACAAAGAGTGACGGTGATGGTGGAATCGGCGGGGCAAGCCTGCATACCATAGGCATCATCAGTAGCGTAGCGGTAGGCCTGCTGCTTGGGAGTGCAAGAAGAGGAGTCTGCGGTGATCTCCCAGTTTCCATCCCAGGGGTTGCCATTGACCTCGCTCAAATCGTACCAGATGGTTCCGTCGTTCTGGTAGGTGTACTCATACTGAAGGATGTTGTCCAGAGAAGTGCTGTTAGAAAGCTTGATGGACCATCCGTTTCCATTGCTGAGAGAAGTCCAGGCCTGAGTGTAGGTGTCATAAGGAGACAGAGTCTTGTCAATCTCAGAGTAACCACCGTCGGCAGAAGGAACATTGACAAGAGTAACGTCGTAGTTGCACTTGTTGACAACAATGGCGCTTCCAACGGAGTCAGCAGCGGCGGCGGCCACCAGGGCGGCAGTAGCGAAAACAGAGTTCTTCATTTTGATAGAATTTGTATGTGATGCGCTGGCGCTTTCAAGATACTGTCGTAAAGTCGAGGTAAAGATCAAAGTTTGATGGTAGAGACTGATGTGGCGAGCAGTGAAAGAGTGAACTGCACAGCAGTGTTGCTAACCAGAGCAATTGATAGAGACGGACGGTGATGGTGAAGAGGAGAACCGATTTGAGAGCAGAAGTTTGCGGTTCTTATGCCTGCTGGGTATCCAGCCAAACAGACAGAAGGTTGAAAAAATATTGAGCCGCCCCATGTGGAGCTCGGGGTTGGGCTTACCATGTGCTTTTTTCACGCGCGAAACCCTATCGAGAAATGGTGGCCGAAGGATTGATCAATCACAGCATGCAGCGAGGTGACCGAGACAGACCTTGTACTGGTGGGGGTGGTGTGGAAGGTTGATGCTACGGACCACTCGGTCCAGGTACCCGGTCTTCCTGGCGCTGTCATTCGTGCGCCGTTTCAGGCACTCCCGGGACTTGTTCCTCGACCATTTGCTGGTACAGCGGCTGATGAACGGTGCCATGCTGCAAGGTCTCGATCCGAGTCTGCGCCCGATTCGTCGTCCAGGCGAGGTTACGTGATGGCTTCGTCCTCAATTCGGGCTTGGGAAAGGTTGTTGTGCGTCAGCTCTGCATAGCCTCATCATGTTCAGCATTATGCACTGTATAAATTGGATGCGATCTTGGTAGCGGAAGCAAAGTCAAAGCGTTGAATGGAAAGTCTACAAGCGGGGCATCAAGCGCCGACACGGCACACAAGCATCTGCAAGACATGGCGAGCCAAAATGTTAACAAGAAAAAAAAAACCAAAAAAGATGGACGCTAACGTGAAGGCCGCCAAAAAAACAGACGAAAACTCTTTCTTTCGAAAATGCTGATTGGCCATCAAGGCTTTGGAAGAAAATTCTTACGCTCTACTCGGACTATCATTTTTGTGCCGTCGGCTTACCGAGTAGATAGCTGTCAATCTCCCGCCGCGTTGGATTGTGCCCGCTGGCGCTCAATAGTTTTGCGAATTTGTGGGTGAGAGCACCGACGAGTTTTGGCCGTGAAGCCTCACTCAGCAAGAACATTCAAAGATGCTCGTGGGCCATGGGATCCACTCACATCCACCTTGGGCAGCGGGCTTTTGGTTGCTGGCTTGAGCCCTTGGCATTAACGATCGAGGTGTGGTTCCACATGGTCCGCGGACAGGGTCAATGCCTGCAGATGCGGCAAGAGCCAGCAGGAGATTCTGCATGCAAGGGACAAGTTCAAAAATCTCCCAGCATAATACAGTACACTCGCTTCAAGTCATTGGCATGCCCCTTTGCCCAGCCTCGTCGGGTTGTCGCATTCTCGGCAATCTTTTGACTCGCGGAATCACAGGCTTGTCATCGCGGAAACATGCACAACGACGTCTGCCACGAGAAAAATCACTGCCGTCGTGGGGCATCTCGTTATGGACGAGGCGCAGTCCGCGGATTGGTACGGTCGACTGGAAAGGAAGGTCACCAAATTGGTCGAGTTGTGAGGTTGTTACAAATTACTCCAATTGGCTTCATGCCTCAACCATTCGAAAAGTTCTTGAAAATGTTAATGTGTGAAAAACTGAATAATTATACAGGCAATAGAAACGATGGTGAGATGTCTCAGAGTACAAGCGACCAGAGCGTTCCAGTGCAACCTGTCTTTCCTTGCCTATCTGATCGTAGCTTGTAAGCAAGCAAGTCGGGCGAGCGCATCTCATGGCTGCACACGACTGATTCAACAGCTTCTGTCGTGTTCTGCTCGTCCCAGCCCGCCAACCTTCTCCTCATCCGCCAAAAGCCATCTCGGCTGACACAATTTCCTTTTGCTTTCAAGAGTGTTGTTGCGGCTTGCTCGACAAGCCTCGGCGAAAGACCGACACCCCACCACACCCTCTTTGTGCATTGTTCCTTGCATGCTCTGTGAAGCAGTCAACGTGGCCTCTGAACAATAATGGGAATAATATCCTGTTCCTGGTTCAGGGACAAGTACTGTACATTTGACAAAGACAATGCTACCTCGGTCGGGTACATCTCGACGCAATTCTAAACCCTGATGCTGTCAACCCAACCCTTGCCGGGAACAAAATGCAGAGACGTTCTGCAAGTGCAAGGGTGATTCAATGCTCTGACAAAGTCTCTCCGGCCAACAAAGGAGTCAGTCAACTCAGCGGAATTATTGACCAGCCCACTCATCTGAAGACTGTCAGCCACCCATGCGACCGAACTAGCTGGGCCGGCATAGCACGGGATCTTATCAATCCTCAACATACAGTACAGTACGACATGCCATCTTCACGGCTAATGACTAGGAACAAAATTCACCAGCCTGCTTGGAGTGTTGTGACCAGCCTTCACGCATGTCTCGAGTCCTGCTGTCACATGTCCAGAGGTACTTCCAGCCTCCTTGGAAAAAATTTGCTGGTGCCTGGTGAGACGCGTCAAAAGTTGTACACAGTGACAAAGAATGCCCCTGCCTGTCGCAGCATGATGTACAGTATCAAGCGCCGTTGAGTTTACAAGAAGACTTGGGCTGAATCTCGAAACATAAGCCGGACCCTGGCGTGCTTCAGAAACACAACGGTATTGTGCTACATGGCTGGACATTCAACCATGTATCCCCCTCTTATAACAATGGCTGTGATGAGAAAAGGTTGAATCTCGTGGCAGTTGAGCCTGGTAAGGAACATTATGTATTGATTCATCTCTACGTTATGCACATGGATGATAAGAAGATCCCGTGACCACAATCACTCGGGTACTCCGTGAGGCCCGCATGAGGCCAACTTCATCAGCATCTACAGCCTAAATGTATCAGACTACCAGGCGATTTTGGCGGCAATACCTCCGGGATACTTTCTGACCAAGAACTTTCTTGCCTCGTCAAGCAGCAGCAGACCCATGCCGAATGCGAATGGCAAGAACCAATATTCGACCGGCACTATAGCAGTGCTAAGAACGCTGTGAAATTTGGGCACATAGAGGAAGAAGATGGCGATCAGCATGGAGAAGATGACAGCAGGCAGCAAGTAAGGATTCTTCCAAGGTGTGTGGTTGATCAGCGATAGTCTGCGGGTGCGTACGCCCATCAGGTTGAACCATTGCCTTGAAAAAACACAATGTCAGCTTTTGTCTCTCACTACGTGTTATGCATATGACTTACATGACGACCAAGTTCACAAAATAAATCGAGGATGCAATGTTGAGGATATTGTTGTAGGTATCCGCCGACATGGTGTCGGGCATCTTGCCGAAGCCAAACCACAAGTCTGAGAAATACAGGCCCTTGCGCTGGGCAAACCAGTAACTGACTGTGAACGAAAGAACAGTCTCAAACACACCAATCACTCCATAGGCATGAAGGATCAATTTCCAGTCGACAAGTCTGTCTTTCTTTGAGCGAGGGGGACGGTTCAACACGTCTGCTTCTGGTGCTTCATATGCGAGGGCGACACCAGCTGCGCAATCCGTAAAGCAGCAAATAATAATCATGAGGAAGGACGAAAGGATTTGAGGAAGACCGAAGACGACATTGGTGAGAACTGGCCAGAATTCTGAAAAAGAACCTGCGGGCAAGAGGTAGCAAATGGTCTTGCGGAGGTTGTCGTAAGCCACGCGACCATATTTGACGGCCTCGACAATGGCTGCGAATGAATCCAAGAGTACAAGGTCGGCTGCTTCGATGGCGATTGTCGAGCCCGAGCCCATGGCGATACCGACATCTGCTGCCTTGAGCGAAGGAGCGTCATTGACACCATCACCAGTCATGGCAGTGATTAATCCTCTCTTTTGCAAGTTCTTGACAATGATCAATTTGTCTTCCGGAATGCAGCGAGAGAAGACTGCCTCTTGGTACTGGCAGAGTCTGTCCCATTGATCGTCTTCCAGGTTGCGGATTTCGGCTCCAGTGAGAACGATTGATCTTGCGGTTTCACTGAAGGTGGCATGTCTTTCCTTGGATCCATTAGAGTCATGTAAGCTTGCATCATAATCCAGTGCGTGGACATTGTCGGTTTCTTGGCTGATGATACCACATTCGGTTGCAATGGCTTTGGCAGTGAGCTTGAAGTCACCAGTCA
Organism: Aureobasidium sp. P6; assembly: GCA_003992365.1. NCBI lineage: Eukaryota > Fungi > Ascomycota > Dothideomycetes > Dothideales > Saccotheciaceae > Aureobasidium > Aureobasidium sp. P6. The sequence goes on from RZIQ01000028.1 coordinate 199,481, forward strand.
CCATGAAGATGCGAATACCAGCGCCTTTGAGAGTTTTGACGACTTCGGGCATCTCTGGTCTCGGAGGATCGACGATGGCGACAAGACCAACAAGTGTCATACCAGAGGTAACGTGGGACATGACATATTCTTCATAGACTTGGGGTTGCTCTTGCGGGTTGAGTTTGACCTGGCTCAAGGGCTTCTGCGCAAGTAGCAGTACACGCTTGCCTTGGGAGGACCACTTGTTCTTGATGGTTTCGATGACCGAACGGCCTTCGTTGCCGAGCTCCTGTACTTCACCATTTTGATCCATGTATGACGAACACTTGCCAACGAGGATATCGGGAGCTCCCTTGATGGTCAGAAGAATGCCTTGCTGAGGATCGTTGTCGTTTTGACAGACGTTGACCATGAACTTGTTTTTTGAATTAAAGTCGATGCGGTGAATCGTACGCCAGAGGCTGCGGAGTCTGGCGGTAGGCATGATGCTCTCGGCAAACATCAATACTGCTCTGTCGGTGGCATCTCCGTGCACTTTGCGTTCTGCAACTGGCTTGTCTCTGGTACTAGCATCAAACTCGCCGGCATTACACACACCACTGAGCATAGCCAGGCGAGCCAATGTCGGGCTCGAATCGACCATGTCAGTTGCCTTGGTTGCATGATGAGTGTGGTAGCCGATGCTGAAATCAGTGACTGTCATTTCATTCTTGGTGATTGTACCGGTCTTGTCAGAACAGATGAGGTTGACGGCTCCGAGTGTCTCGACCGTCTTCAACGACTTTGCGAGGATCTTGTTCTTCTTCATGATTCCAGCGGTAATTGTCAAACTGGCGGTGACGGCGATGGGAAGCCCCTCGGGGATGAATGCAACGGCGATACTGACCTGTACGTTGTGTTAGGGTTTGATCCACTAGAAGAGGATAAGAAGGTCTTACACAATCCACAATAAGGACAGGGACGGAAATCCAGTCGGGATAGTCCTTACGAAGCCAGGCTGCCCATACAATGATGACGACCAAGATCATTGCAATCATCAAACCGGTGATGATGCCGACGAAGATCAAAATCTCCTTTTGCAGGGGGGTGAGGCCTTGTTTGGCGTGGCTGGTAAGTCGTGCAGTCTGTGTTGTGGTGAATCAGCATCTCAGGATTCATTTCCAGGACATTGGGCCAAGTGTCACCTTGCCAAAGACAGTGTTGTCACCAGTGCTGATGATGATACCATACAATGTACCGGTGGTGCAGTTCGTACCCGCCAAACCAATATTTGCCGTCTCAAGGAAATTGGTGTCGGTCGACTTTGTGGTTGCGACAAGAGGCTTGACTTCACCGGTCAAAATGGATCGATCCAATTTGGCGTCTGAAGAAACATCAAAGAATCTCACGTCGGCGGGAAGCTTGTTGCCCATGGTAATCTTGATGACATCGCCAGGCACAAGCTTGGTGCCCTCGACGCTTGACCAGTTGCCATCTCTGAGAACCATAGCCTGATCAGGAAGCATAGTGTTGATTGATGCCATCACACGACCACTTGAAAAGTCTTGCCAGAAACTAAATGCTGCCTGGATAAGCCAAACAAGCACCAAAACGATGGCGAGAGCCAAGTTGGCAAGTGCAGGAGGATCACCAAGAGGCTTCCATGCGATGAAGACCATGATGGCGGCAACAAACAAGATGGAGCCGAAGCCACCAAAGAGGTAAGCAATTGTCTTTTTGAACCAGTTGGATGGAGGTGCGGTGAGCTTGTTGAGGCCGTGATCTCTTAACAGGAGCATGGCCTTGTCCAAGGACAGTCCATGTTCGCGCGAACTCGAGTAGCGTTCGAACACCTCTTCGATGGGAATGGTGTGGAGGTCATACGTGCTGAAGTCTGTTGTCGACGTTGATTAGCCATGTTCATGATCATTGACATTGTAGACTCTTACCACCCAAATTCTTCTGAGATGCATCCTTGACTGGAGGATCATTTCTAGCCTTGCTCTGCTCAACATCGAAGGACCTTGATTTGATTCAGCAAGTGACACGCACACAGTGAGAGATTGTGTGAGATGGTGCTTACAAAGTTCTGAATTGCGGCGGAAGAACCAGCGAAGGATCAACAGATCTCTGTCGCGACATGGAACGAATGCTCATCGAATCAGTAGACATGCGACGCGACGATCGAACAGTACGAGGATGATTTTCCACATCGTCAGCATAGGTGATGCGAGGCGCCTTCTCGAGCTTCTTCTCGTCAATATCTGAAGACATTGCAAAGATGTAGCTCTCTCGAGAAGACGTCCGAATTGCAACTAAAAGAGCTGTCCGGCGACTGAAGCAGTCAAAGTGAGGACGAAAGAGAAATGAAAAGGATGACAGGATGAGACAAGGAGAAAAACAATGCAAAGAAGCAGAACCATATATGCCTGCTGCTGCTACTCTGCCACATTGAGGCTCAACCTACCCAATACCCATACACGACAAATGACTAAAAAATCATCGAATCCTTTGACCACAAAAGCCCACACGAGACGAAACGACAATCTGGCCCCGAACGGAATATATCCACCTACCGAGTTCGTGCTGGTCCTGCGATTGGAGGGTGGCACGAGGGGCAGAGGAGTCGGGGATTTGGTATGCGCGATTATTCTGCTCTCCCTTTGTTTGTGGTGTGTGATGTAGCTGCGCGAATTATCATCTTTTTCACCTTACCGTTTCTGCAGGCCCGCGCCCGCGAATCTGCGTTTTCTTCCCTTTGTGTTTGGTGCTCAGAGTGGTGGCTATGCAAGGAATTTGGCAGGAAAATGCCTCGTGTCGCATCTGCTTTCCACATTCTGTCGTCGTGCGAACCACTGTTGTCTTCTTGCAGCGAGTGGGGATGCTCGTCGGGTGAGCTGAGTTGTAAAGAGCAACAACAACCACCACATCTCAAAGTTATTCAAACTTGAGGAATACGCTTCCTCGAACAGCAACAGTATGAGAGCCTAACAAAGCCGAGGACTGTGAATTAATTGCGAGAAAGAGAAAAAAGAAAGAAATTCAGGCAAGCACAACTTTTTACAGCTTTTGCAAGACGCATTTTCCTCCCCACCGCAGATCGCTGACCGCCGCATGGAAACCGCAAGCGCGCGAATTATTTTTATTGACCACTCACCGACCAAAGACATTCTGAACAGTGACTAGATTGGGGCTGCGTCGTTTTGAATGCAAGAAATAAATGCATTCTGCAAGTGTAGAAAGGACCAGATCCACAGGGTCGTTTTGTTTTCGTTTTTCGTTGCCGATGAGATGACTTGCGATAGAGTCTTCATTGCACTGAATTCTTTGCAGCTACACTGTTGTACGTCGCGATCGTGTCCTGAGCTGGAAGAACATCCGATCAGAACGGATCAACTGATCACCCTTCTCGAATGCTGACTAGAACGACAAGTTTGCTGTGCTCTGCGATAGCTTTTTATTACAACGGAGGGTTAATGTGGAAGCAGGGTGTCAAGTCTGCCATCATGGACTTACAAAATAGTCACTAGGCATACAATCACGTAGTGAGAGCGATAGAAACTCACACAGAACGAATGGCACATTGAGGTGAGAAATGTTGTATGTACGTTTCGTTCTTATAAACATGCATGTTCTCTTGCCCGACTGAAGAAAGAAATAAGTGGACTGCTTCCGTGTATTGCCCATCTCACTCCGCTCCCATTCCATTCATTGCTCATTTCGCATTGCTCATTTCGCATCATGTGTCATTTCCACACCATCGTCGTTAAAAACTGAACTCTATGTCTCTCAATCTCGGCCTGAGAAAGACACCATTGCAGCTTAGTGGGCCATAATTCGAGCCTGACGACGAGTCTGACGGTGAGCGGCAAGGGCACGGGTGACTGATCTGGTCTGCGCTCCGACGGTGCGAATGGGTGTCGAGGTAACGGCTCTCTTGAAGACACTGGTCTTCTTTCTGGCGCTGCTCTTCTTTGTGACGCCGATATCCTTTGACGCGCTGGTCTTCTTGTTGATACCGTTCTTCTTGGTAACGCTGTCCTTCTTGGTGACACTGCTCTTCTTCGCGGCATTGTTCTTCTTTGCGGCACGACCCTTCTTCGCGATACCGCCCTTCTTGGCGGTGCTATTCTTTTTGGTAGACCTGCCTTTCTTTGACTTTCCAGGCTCAGTCTTGGAGGCCTCCACACGGCTTTGAGGGTGTCTAGGGTGGTAGATACATCTCACTCTGTGACGAGTGTTGTCATGCTCGAGTATGAGGGCGTAGTTGGCATTGCACAACCAACAGAACTGGTGAGTGCAGTTGAGGCAGGTCATGTGGTCACAGCCGCCTTCCTTCTCGATAGGGGCCTTGCACTTGGGGCAAGGCTTGGTGGATGACTCGATGAACTCCTCAGACTCCTCTTCTGCCTCAATATGAGCGTCTTCACGGGCTTGGCGCTCGATCCGGCGAGCTTTGATCTCTGCTGAAGGGCCGGTGGAACGCTGCAGGCGAGGGTGAGTGCAGTGGCCGTGGGTGGACGCGTGAAGATAGTCTCCAAGGCAGTTCCAGCAAAACTCGTGACCGCAAGTGACACCTAGAAAAGTTCTGTTAGTCAACATGCTACAGATCAGAAGATAATACTATAGACTTACAGGTCATGTGGGGGCATCCTCCATTTCTCTCAATCATAGTGCCACATCCTCCTGGGCAGACTCTGGCTATCTTGGCGAGCTCTGCCTCCGATCTGATGGTCTCCTCGTCATGGCGAGCCTGATACTCGTCACAGGACTCGCCCTCGTGCCAAGGGACTTCACAAGCGGCACAGTGCTTGTGACTGCAGACTCTGCAGTTAAAGACCGGCTCGTCTACACCACCGACGTGGATATGGCCTGTGAGATAAGGGGTCAGCATATCATCTCAAAAGGCAATTCATAGTGCATCACAAGCTCCACAGATGTCAGCATGTAAGTATACGGCGGGATGCATAGTATGATTTGATTGTCGAGATGCGTCCGAAGAGAGCTTGCCATGTTTCGAAAGTAGAAGCTCTCTCACCAGACACACATGCTGTAATCTACGCTTAATGGGTCGCATAGTGATACTCGAAAGTCGGAATGAGTCCATTGAGAGCTTGTAGAGTCTCAAGATTGGATGCTCTCTCAGCGGACGCGAATGCCGGTGTATGCGCTCGATGAAATGCATAGTGATATTCGAGAGTCGAGGTGGGTCCAGTGAGAGCTTGCATCTTTGTGCGAACAGGTGCACTCTCAGCGGACACATGCTGAAAGCTGAAAAATACTCTGCATTGCGCCGGATCCATACTATAACTGATGATGGGGGTGAGAAAAACTTACCGGATCTGCATGTGACCGACATGCAATATCTGAAGTCGGGGTCGGCCTCGACATAGGCCTTCAAAAGGACCTTGTCGTATTTGCTGAGCGACGTCTTCGAGACGACCATTCTCACCTCTTCATAGGTGAGGAGCTCCTGACACTCCGAGCACTTGAGACGATCTTGGCCCAGGTTGATCTGAACCACAAGATACCTGTTCACACAGGCGCGACAAGTGTTGGCACCGTGGCGATGCTTTCCGGTTGTGTCGACATTGATGAAGTAGTCGACGGGTTCGTCTTTGAGACAGACGGCGCACCGCCGCTTGGGAGAAGCTGCGACAGCCTTCCTAGACTTGAGACGGCGGAAGGGTCTGCCAACTTTGGCGATCTGTAGTTTGCTGGAGGCTTTGTGAGCCACACGCTTGCGCGTAACATTCTGGATTCGAGCCATTGTGTTGGCGATTGCTGGTTGGGGTATATAGGAATGATCAAGAGCGTACTTGTGAGTATATATCCGAATGATTCAACAACGGGTGTCGTACGAGCTTGTCAAAAACGCGTGCGACACGCGTGCCAAGGCGGCTGTATAGCGGATAGTAGAGGTGAATGCTGCAGGCAATGCAACCAGGGTAAGCCTGACCAAGGCCAACGCGTTTGCTGAGCATTCTGATTCACTGTTTGACTTTGAAGAACGAAGACTTGGGACCCGCGTAGATGGCCACGCATGAACGGGGGTTTGGTATGGTGACCTCCAGCCAGTCCGGCACAAAATTTGAAGCCTTCTGACTAAGTCCCAGCTGTCCATTACGGTTATCACCAGCAGCAAAGACACGCCCATCTTCCACGAGGAGCAGGACATGTCCATCACCAACAGCGACATCCAGAAAGTCTACAGGCTCTCCATTTTCTTCAATCTCGACCAGAGCTGCTTGTGTTGGGTCCAGTCCACGCAGACATGAGATTGTGTTGGTCGTGCCAGGTGTTGCAGTGCCAAAGAGATATACCGCACCATCTTCAGACAAAGCTGCCGTTATCCAACCATCGGAGGCGATCTTCTTGATTTTGATACCGGCAAGCGAGTCAACAAGACCAGGACTCTTTGCACCTGTCTCGGCAACGTGGCGGCCTAGCGAACTGTGTCTTGCATCTCCCCATGTATAGACATTGCCGTGCTGGGCAAGACACACGAATCCCGTAACATTGGCTATCAGTTGAGCAACACGTCCTGGGATGTTATGGCTGGCACTGGGTCCATGCTGGTCGTTGACTTCATCGTCAAACCATTGACGGAACCTCTCGAATGAAGCGAATTCCAGAATGCTGTTTGGGGATGAGCTTGAATCTGCAAGTATCACAGCAATGCGGCCGTTACCGGCTGTTGCTAGGTGTGTGATAATTGGAGCCTCGTCGTCAGACAGTGAGTCTGTTGCAGTGATGTGCGCTTCAACTTGAGACTCCTCGGTGAATGCAACACCTCCTTTGCGACTCAGAACTCCGAGAAGACCATTGTGATCGCCAAAGCCGGAAGCCAAGTCAAGGAGTGGGGATTCAATGGTGATATTGGTGCTGCCACGGCGAATGATCTTGCCTGTGGGGTCATCCTTGCTGTATATATAGAGGGTTGTCTCGCTCCAACCAGCAAACAGCACCTTGATCTTGTCCGTACAGTCCTTACCTTCCAGGCAGATCAGCTCTCGAGGCTCAGACACATCTTGATCTGAGTCGTGGAAGAGCTGACCGAAGGCGTTGAAGCCGCTGGCATAGAGGGAAGTGGTAGTCATCGACGCGTCTGAAGCAAGAGGTTTCAATCCTGTTGGAGGTTGCTCGTACTCAAATACTCCTCGACGGCAGAATCACAATAGTGGGGAAACCGCGACATCAACTCCAACCCTTACGCATTGGCGCAACGCTTTTATCAGGATAGGCAAGACGAATGGTCATGAGGAGAAGCAGCAAACAGTCCTGCGTTGTGCAGTCCTACTGCCAAGAATGCCGTGCTTTGTCCAGGCCAGACCATCAACGCTCGGTCCAAGTTTGATGAGCCTCGGTTAAACGAATGCATCATCAAGGTCCCCACACAATCACTCTCCTTCCAACATGCCAGTAAACTCGGTTCGCTCAATCCATTATCATACTGGCTTGATCGCGAGCATGTACAGCATCAGATTCTGATCATTTTGATGATTCGCTCATGGTTCAGATGAGAAATTGGGTTTGACGGCTACGGCTATTGTATCGAGCAGAGTGGGGAACATGGAAGATGGTGGAATTGAGGTCCGAAGGGCCACTCTCAAACAAGATCCATGAGTCGATCAGCCGTCATGATAAGTAAAATCTCCAAAATCAGACTTTTGGTAGACTTCCTGTCTTCTACATACATACATACAATACACAAGTTCTGCGATTGACACTTCAGCCAACATGACCATCACCCCAGTCCAGACCAAAATTGTTCGAGTACCCCATCTGGGCGGCATAGATGCAAGCACATACATGCCACAACCCTATGACTCTACAAAGCCTACCCTCGTACTCTGCAACTCTTTCGGCACAAGTGCAGACCTCTACAGACACCAGTATCAGAATGAAGAGCTGAAGAGCGTGGTCAATCTGCTAGCCATTGAACTGCTAGGTCATGGCCAAACGAGAGCCAAGACTGAGAATTTCACGTACTGGGATAGTGCCATCATGAATCTGCAAGTACTCGATACCTTGAACATCAAAGGCAAGGTATTCGTCTTGGGCACCAGTCAAGGAGGTTGGCAGACCGTGAGAATGGCACTTCTTGCTCCGGAAAGAGTGAGTAACGGCATACCCATGTCTTGGGCTATCGGTAGCTGAGAATTGATGAAACAGGTCGCCGGCATCATTCCTCTGGGTACATCAATGGATACGGAAAACGAAAGAACAGTCAAACTCGGCTGCTGGGATGCAAAGCAAAATGTTAGCCCATCAATTGACTCCTGGACATCCTACGAAGACACGCCATTTTTCAAGCCCGCAGACGAGTTTTGCCATTTCATGAACAAGACTGGATTTGGCAAAGATATCCCAACAGAGGATGGCGAATTCTGGGTCAAAGCCATCCAGAAGAATTGGGGCGGTGATGATGGTCGCAGACGTGCTAGGATGTGTGCGATCAACTTGCGCGACAGGGACGGTCTGCACGGTAGACTTTTCGACGTACGCGTTCCTGTAATGTGGCTGCATGGAGATCAAGACGTGGTTTACAGTGTTGAGAACGCGAGAGAGGAGATTAAGCTGTTTGTCAACAGTCCGGACGTCAAACTGGAGGTGATTGAAGGTGGTCCTCATTACCTGAATTACACAAAGGCTAAAGAGGTCGATGTCGCTGTGGTGGGATTTTTGAAGAAGCATATCAAGCAGGCCAAATTGTAGATGCCAGCCAAACGAGGAACGCCAAAAACTCTTCGACAAGACAAGCCAAAGAAAAGGTGATATTATGCGATCCCTGAACTAGAAAGAGCTGGTATATAGGACTTATCCGAGCCCAAAAAGACTGCTGCCTGCCACACAAACTCCATGGACGCCATTCAGAAAAAAACATAAGAAAGCAGTGAGTAGAAAGCAAGAGCAACATCCTAGATAGTGTCATCTATCTGAATTTGCTGATGATGACGGCAAGAATCAGAAGAACCAAAACAGTGATGATGGCGATTGTGATTATCTTATTCGTAGCCATTCTGGAGCAAGTTAGCTGGGATGCCAGACAGGGAAAAGATCAAGATCTAAGCATTACCTACGAGCCATCTGCTTCAATGTCTTGTTGCTTCTGTCGGTGTAACCTTCGCCCTCGAGCAGAGTTACACGAGTGTGTTCAATTGTTTCTCTTTGTCTGGCAAGGTCGGCGAGGGTGTTTCTACCAATGTCCTCAGTCTCATTTGCAATGCGCTGACTTTCGCGTAGGCGACCGCTGGATCTGTCTAGTCTGTCGGTTCCAGACAAGAGTTGTTGTCTTTGTTCGAGTTGATCGTCTCCCGTGGGGTTGTCGGTGTAGCGTCTTCCGAACAGGGCGGACTTGTCGCTGGAGAGGCTCTTGAGTTTCTGCTTGGCCATGTCGATGTCGTGTTCGTAGTTGCGGAAGCGGGCGTTGGTTTTGGCCTTTTGATTCTGAGGCAAGTTTTGCTTCTCGAGTCGCATCGAGTCCAACTGTGAGATTCAATCAGAAGACTACAAACTACACAATAGCGAGAATAGACTCACGAGTTCGGTAGCCTCGTCCAGCGAGTGCTGTGCGCGGCTGACGGCAGCCTTGCGCTGTTCTCCCGAAAGGTCGGCCAGCTGATCGAGCTTTTGATTCAGGTCGGCCTGAACGAGCTTGAGTTCGGCTTCATAGTTGGCGAAGAGTTCAGAGCCGGCGTCGCTGTCCATTGGGTTGGCCATGGTTGTTGATCGAATGTGATGCGGTGCAGGCAGCAGTGAAAGAAGAGGCGGTCGTGGGAGTGTCTCTAGCGGATCTTGTTGACTCGTTAGGTAAGCGTGGAGTTCGAGCGGCAGAAGTTATGGGTTGTTGTGTTATCGCTATGTTGCCGTGCGTGGGTTGATTTGATCGTCTTTCATGTGCTTCAGCCTTCATGTCGGGTCGGGGGAGCGGTGATGATGTTGGAGGCGGCCGCGATGAACCTGAGCTCGGATCACTTTCCTCGGCACGTCTCAGCCCCGGCGACCGTGGACCCTCCTCTGCCTGTTTCTTTGATCATCGTCTTCTCGTTTGTCTGCAGGAAGATTGATCACCATCGTGTCCGTTTGACACTGTTGGAGCGACTAGAAATGCGTCGCCAGTCGACAATGGCTTTCATGGTGCAACAAGTCATGTTGTAGGCTTAAACTCTGACACAACCTTGCTGGCTGAAGGATGCGGCCAGTGCTTCTTCGATATGACGATCGAGCTTCAACGCCTCACGTCTTTCTAGCGAGACGCGTTCCCAAGATATTGTGCACTTGACTGGCTCGATCCTTTCCCTGCATACGATACTTTGTGCTCGGAGTGTCCCCTTCTTTCTTCTTCTGCACCCGTACGTATCATAGCACTACGTCTGCTCAATGCATTCAGAGAGGAAGCGTGTCGCTATTGTTGGCAGCGGATGCGCCGGCCTAGGTGCGGCATGGGCACTACAGAATACTGATCATGAGGTGCATGTCTTCGAGAAGTCTGATCGTCTAGGAGGTCACACCAACACTCAGATTTTTACTCATGGCGAGCACTCGACTCCCGTCGATACTGGTTTCATTGTCATGAACTCTGCCACATATCGTTCGTTCCGACTGCCCCCGTTACTTAAGAGTCACCTGGATTTGCTAACAGCTCTCAGCCAACCTGATCAGATTTCTGAACCATGTCAAAGTAGATATCGTCCCAACTCTCATGACATTCAGCGTATCTCGCAATCACGGTGAATTCGAGTGGTCGGGTTCTGGTGAAGGCATCTTTGCTCAGAGGGAGAACATTTTCAAGCCGAGGATGTGGCGGATGATCTTTGATATCATCAGATTCAATCAGTTTGCTTTGGATCTCCTTGCAGAGGATGATTCGTCACGCACTGACCAAACTGTCGGCGATTACTTGGACGAGCAAGGTTATTCTCAGGCTTTCAAAGATGACTATCTCATTCCGATGACCGCCGCTGTCTGGAGTACATCTCCTGACAAGACCAGTCTGGAATTTCCTGTTTTGACTCTGGTTCGTTTCATGTGGAACCATCATTTGCTCTCTACCATTGCTGCACGCCCTACCTGGTTGACCATCAAAGACGGCTCGCAAAAGTACATTGACGCCATTGTACGCACGTCTGATCCAAAACGACTCCACTTCCACACCTCTACACCAATTACTGGTGTTACAAGGATGAACCACAATGGAAAGTCTGTCGTCGAGGTCAGCTACAAGAGCCCTTTGAGCGGTTCTCAGGAGTCTTCAACATTCGACCATGTCATCATGGCTTGCCACGGAGATGATATTCTGCCTCTTCTCAATGCCAAATCGAGAGTGCCGCCCTCGGAGAAAGAGCAAGATATCCTGGGTGCCTTCCAGACTTCCGAGAACGTGGCATATCTTCATTCAGATCTCTCCCTGATGCCTCTGAGGAGATCTGTTTTCACAGCTTGGAACTATCTCACGACATCCAAGCCATCCAAGCTCGAACATCCTGCCGGTGTGAGTTTGACTTATTGGATGAATCTTTTACAGCACATTCCTGAGTCCAAATTTGGTCCTGTGCTTGTTACTATGAATCCTCCTCATGAGCCTGCTCCAGAAAAGACTCAAGGAAAATTCATCTACCGACACCCTTTGTACACCCCTGCAGCCGTCAGGTCACAGAACAGGCTAAGCGAGATCCAAAACACTTCAGGAATCAGTTATTGTGGAGCTTGGACGAAATATGGTTTCCATGAAGATGGTTTCAGCAGTGGTCTCAAGGTTGCAATTGATCATTTGGGAGCGACATTACCTTTCGAGTTCAAGGATTCGACATTCTCGCGAGGAAAAGCACCGCAACTGAACCTGATGGATCATGTGGTGCGCACAGCGATTGTGTGGATCATGAGATTTGCAAGTCTGGTAAATTTCTTCTTGTCGCTGCCACCTGTGGCATTCGTGCTCTCAATCTTCCTTGGTCTCCTCGACAGAGTTCTAGGAATCAAGGTCAAATTTGAGTAGATGACAGTGACGAACGAGTTAAATAATGTCTAAGAGTGTTTATCAGTAGAGATATTGTACAGAATAGATGTAGACAGAAAGCGCATGACATTGGTATTCTGCGATCAATGATCGTCCTCACCGAAAGCACTCAATATCACCAGCACTTTTGATTCAAGCTTCTAGAGCGACAGACACAATCAAGTACAACGACTGACCAACAAGTGCCTTGTGAACCAGTCAGAGTTGAGGGAGAATCAGAGTGGAACGCGGAGGTCTGTGCTTTGACACGCTTTCACAGATTCCTCCTTGATCAACTCCAAGAACACATTCGAGCAAACATCCACCAACCAATTTCAGAACTCGATCTTGATTACTCTTTCAACCGACAATACTCAACAAACAGCGTGCGTAGATCACTTGCCTTCAATTCTCGAGATGGCACCCGCTGCACCGGGGCCTATGTATGCCAAAGACGAAAAGGCACTCTGCTTTCATCACGAACTGCTCTACGAGGCCAAGGTGCTCGATTCGCGACACGTTGATCAAAGTGACAAGAAATCACCCTTTGAGTACAAAGTTCACTACAAGGGCTGGAAGAACACGTAAGTTTGCGACTTTCCAAACATTCTTTAACCCTGTACACCACAGAATGTGTCCTGTCGTGGCTCTTTCGACCGGCACCAACCCCAAAACCATCGCTACTTCTGCCTAACCCATCATTTTCACCATCGTGGCTCTACTTCCAACAACATTCTCCAACTTTGTTACATATTTGATAGGCCTTTGACAGATTTTGCCTGAACAATGATTCAGATCTGCGCATTTGTAGACCTGGAAGTGCTAACATTTCTCCAGGTGGGACGACTGGGTGCCTCAAGACCGCTTGCGCAAGCTCAACGACGAGAATCAGGAGCTTGCCAAAAACTTGAGAAACGACATGAATGCACAACGCAGAGCTGCAGCAAAACCCATGACCTCGACCGTGACCAGAAAGCGTGATCTCAACACTGGCTCTGCTAGAGGCAGCGAGGAGAGAACTGCAGCTGCAGCACCTTCTCGCGGAACCAAGCGAGGTAGAGAGTTTGAAGGTATTGATAAGGTCAGTGATGTATTCTCGTCAAGTTTGTGTGTCTGGCAGTTTTTCGTGGTCGTGTGGTGTGGAGATGTGCCCCTCGCCACAAAATTCCGAGATTGTCTGCAACACAGCTCTATTCTGTTAAAGTGGCAGTAGAACTGCTGTGACCTGTTTCGCTTTCACCTTCAATCATCTCGAACGAGCTCCAGGGTCGGTTGCTGACTCTCCAAACAGGAAGATGAATTTCTTCGTCGACCTTCGATCAAGATTTTCATGCCTGACAGCCTCAAGGCCATTCTCGTTGACGACTGGGAGAAGGTCACGAGGGAGAATAGACTTGTCCCTCTTCCTTCAAAGACTCCAGTAGCACAGTTCCTTGCAGACTATGTTGCTTCTGAGGAGTCTAAGCGCAGGCCTGGCAGCGCGGAAGCAGACATCCTCGAAGAGGTCATTGCAGGTGTCAAGGAGTACTTCAACAAGAGCATCGGACGTATCCTGCTATACAGATTCGAGCGTCCACAGTGGTCAGACATTCATGCACAGCTCAACAAGGGTACTGGAGACCTGACGGGCAAGCTCCCCACCGACATTTACGGAGTCGAACACCTCTGCCGTCTCTTTGGTAAGCGAGAGTCGTTTCGTCTGTGGGTGTATTGTTGCTGATCAAATCTCCAGTATCTATGCCGGATCTGATCGCACACACCAACATGGACTCTCAGGCCGTCAGCCGTTTGCGTGAAGAGCTGCACAAGATGACTCAGTGGCTCAGCAAGAACGCAGGCAACTACCTCTCTCAGGAGTATGAGCAACCTACTTCAGATTACATTGACCGCGTCAAGTAGACTTAGGCGATGGGTCAAAGGGCATCCATCTTTTGCATCAAGCGATGGCGTGAAATGGGGGGAGTTTGGGCATGACCATAGGTACTACTCACGGCGTCAGGGGAACGGCTTTCGATTCTTTCGCTGGCGTTATATCATCACGTTTCTCTTGCTTGTTGCTGTCGAACACTGGTCTCAGAGAGAATATCGCGTCGTTCATTTCAAATCTGGTCAGAGCCTCCTGTCGTTCTAGTTCCCCCCACTCCAGCGGGGTGTTTGGCGGCTGATGAACGGTGGACCGGCGTTAATGGCCCTAAAACGAACATGAAATCTCGTTCGGGGGCAAGATGATCCTGTCCCCGACACGGCAAAGAACATTTCTAGAGATAATGGCTTTCTTTGTCTCTGTTGCATTCACATTGTTATCTTTGCCATGGCGCAAAGGCGCTTGATAGCGAGTCATCCGATATTCATGTGGTTTCCTCATTCGTTCCCCCAGCGGCTGTAGATGTCAGCCGTGCTGACTGTCTCTAACATGACACGTCCTCAACGGCAGCGAGCCGCGTTGGAAGGCGAGAGATTCGAGAATCATCACCGGTGCAAAACACCTTCCAAAACGGCGTCCTAAACACCCTCTTTTCGATGGTTTTAAAGTTCATCCCGTTGCGATATCCCAGGTCTTGGGGCGTGCCTTGGCGAGGTTGCCGATACTCGGACCTCCTCGCGCTCCTCTTGACCGCGGACCTGGAGTGTCCCGCGTGGTCTTTCCCTCTCCAAGTCGTTGGTCCCTTTCTCCTCCACTTCAACGCCCAAGCCATACGATCGTAATGAGACGGGTTGGATGCGCTGTCGATCAATGACGAGCCCCATGCAGGTTTTGTACAAAATTTCACGGCTTTCTTGTCGCCCTTGTTTGTCGAAGATGCTCACAAAGATTGAGAAGTTCTTCAAGCTTTCCCCCGTGGACATGCAAACGCAAGCCGTCGAATGTGCTTGGCAAAAGCTAATGACCTTGTTATCGCACGTCTGGTGGCGAGATCCTGCTGTTAGGGTCCGGATGTACGTCTCTACTGGGCGCCCTGGGTACGCGTGACGCTAGAGTTCTTCTCGAATTAGGATGCAGGCAGGGAATAAGCTTCTGCAGTAAGTTAGGGTCCGGGCAGTTGATAATGATCCTTCCATCTCGCACATTTATCGCTTGAACATCTTCCGTCTCACCCTTTTCTCTGACATCTTGTCATCCGAGCGGCCAGTCCACTCCCTTCGGCCCTGGTATTGCGGTAGCCGCGACATGAACACTGCGCCAAAAGTGGCAGCAAGTACACAGTCGCCTCAGGAATACCCTTGAAGCCGCCGGACTCCCTTGCGCCCATCAGCCACTTCGACCAATCTACTCACATATCATGGCTGTCCCTCTTATTGCCGAAACCTGGATTTGGTGGTCGTTTGTGGTGTTGTGTGTCCTATGTCGAATGTGATCAAGCCCTTGCGACCTTTACTCATCCCGATGCGATTCTGACTTGCTCTTCAGGATATCGAGATACCAGAGCCTCGGCACGATCCGACGATTCCAAGCCGATGACTACATCACCATCATTGCAATGTGTTTCTACACCACTCTGATCGTCACCATCAACATTGTTGCCAATGCAGATTCCAACTTGTTACCGCCGGGCTTCGACATTTCAAGCCTCACCCCAGAACAGGTCTACGACCGAGCATATGGCTCCAAGCTGGTGCTTGTAGTCGAACAGTGTCAGATCATGACGACCTGGTGCGAAAAGCTATGCTTGCTGCTGCTCTATCAACGTCTCACCGTCGGGACAAAAGAGAGACTTGCCATCAAGATCCTGTTTTGCTATGTCGGTATCAGCTGGCTCGTCATGGAGATTCTCTACTTTGGTGTCTGGTGCAGACCCTTTACAATGTACTGGGCCGTTCCTTCGACTACGCAATGCACCGCCGCGACAAACCATCTCATCACCAACGCAGTTTTCAACATCAGTTCCGATGCCTTGATATTGGCCATCGCTCTGCCCATGTTCATCAAGACACGACTGCCGCTTCGCAAAAAGATTGCAATCGTCGGTATCTTCTCCTTGGGCACCTTTGTCATCATCTGCGCCATTCTGAACAAAGTATACTCCTTCACAAATCCATTCGGCATTCAATGGACCTTCTGGTATGTCAGAGAGTCTAGTACGGCGCTCTTGACAGCCAATGCGGCATTCGTTTGGGCTCTCTGCAGACGCGTCTTCAAGCTCAGATCTCTGGGCAGCTTTTCTGGCAAGAACACATATACCCCTTATAATGGATATACACGTACATACACCACTACACATACGCGTGTCGAAACGCTCGCCAGGAAGAAACCACGAAATGAAGAGATCGATCTGGATCTGCTCATGCCCGATCCCGATGATTTTGAAGGAATCCACCGCCACACAGAATTCCATATCAGCGAGGATACGATGAGTCTGAAGAAAGAAAACAATTCCATGACGGGCACATCCGCAGCATGGGCGGAAGCATGGGCTGTGCGGACACCAGGACCCAAACCGGGCAGCAGCAGCAGTAGAGACGGCGACAACAGCGAGTGCGGACGCAGCACCAGCGATTCGACCACATCGATCGTATCACCACCGCAAAAGCCGTCAAAAGCCATGCTACGGAAGAGCCAACATGACTCGCCCGTTTGATTTTACTCTTGATGAGTTTCGACGTCTCGGTGGACATTGCATATACTGTCATAATTAGCGTCTCTGATCTCTACGCCTCGTGAATTGGCCATCTATATACCACTTTTTTCTTTCTTCTGTACATACCTGTAAATAATCAATGAAAAGCATTCTTGCTTTGACGAGCTTGATCTACTCGATCTCGTGTCTCCTCTCGCCACATACCTTCTTTTCGGTCCTTTGTTCGAATTACCGAACAGAGAAACAAAAAGTTTGTTTGAGAGACCCCGAGCAATCACATGCTTGAATCCTTCGGAAATCACATGCCCTTGCCCTTCTGCACGACAAAAGTCGGTCAAAAGTGTTCCTGAACAGGCTGCCAAGTCCTGCGTCTCCTGGGGCCCTCGTGTCATGATGCACGCTAATTTCCGGCTCATGGCGCCGAGCAAGACCACATGCTGGGTATTATACCTGGTGGAAAATGATGGAAGTGCCTTTGAAGGGATTCAAGTCGACTTTCTTTGTCGTTTTACAGTTGGCACAAGACAGGCAGGAAATCCATGACTCCCGTACGTGTAGGAAGAGGCATATGTCGTTTTACGTGCGAAGCAGATGACGATAATCTGTCTAAGAGGACTTGAAACCGAGACTTTTAAAGTTACGAGCAGGTAAATCAATGCTTGTCAAGAAGAAGAGGCTCTTCGCATTTTGAAATCACTGGGATCGACGGCTTCTCTGCATAAAACGCCTAGACGAGAAAAATAAAATCAGTAGGATATCTGGATTATAACACTAAGCGATATAGGGACTGGGCCCGGCATTTCTTGCAGGTCTGCCAGGAGGGCACCTCTCATCACCATCACGCTCACTACCTCTTCTCTGGCCAAAATCGGCTCTATTGGCACTGCCAGTGAAGAAGTCAAGGCTGTTGACAGAGCAAGTAGGCGAAGGGGGTTGAGCAGGGAGAGCAGGCAAAGGCCTGTCAGGTGGAGGAAGAGGAGGCATCAAGCCTGGGAGCGGCAGAGACAAAGTCGGAATAGAGCTTGTGCTAGCGACAGCAGGACGGTTCATCTGCGATCTGACAGGAGATTGGGAGAAGATGGTGGAGGTAGCAGGAAGAGGAGCCATGGAGGTATGCTCACTGTAAACCGAAGACGGGGAGATAGAAGAAGCCGCTCTTGTGCTAGCTCTCTCGGCCCAACGAACTCTGTCAAAGTCGTCCCACTGAGGCGTTCTTGGAGCAGGAACTTCAGGGCTTGAGTTGGAGTCGTGGACAAACATGTCAGGGGTGTTGGCGGCGATGCGAAGGTTCGGGCGATGAGGACGAGGAGGCGTATAAGGATCACGAGAGCGAGGAGGAATTCTCATGCCGACAGGGCCTTCAAGGTCCGAAAGGCTGGAGCTGACAGGATTTCTTGCGCCATTTCTGCTTGGAGGATGAGGAGAAGGCGAAGAAGAAGAATCATCTCTCAACCACCAAGAGTCAGTGTGAGCAGTAGGCCTAAAAATGGTGTCAGGATGATTACCGCGAACAGCACGCTCGGGAACGATAGGATTGGCAGGATTGGCGGAAGTGTGGCCAAAGTGAGTGTTGTTGAAAGGGTATCTTCTGTTCGTCATGTTCTGCATCTCAATGTCAGTTTCAGCGGCAGGCTTGCTGCGCACAGGGAGACAAAAACAGAAATACTCACGCCAGCTGAGAAGAGGCTTGAGTTCATACTCACCAGTTGGAGCTTGGTTGGAAGACATGATGAAGAAGATCTGTGTTTGTTAGTCGTAGAAGGTCGGGGTTGGGGACTTCTCTGTGTTGAATCTTCTGGGTGCTGCCAGATCCTGTTGTCGTAGTTCGTGGTGAAGAGACGAAGAAGGAAATGGTATATGAATGGTTATGTATGTTTCTTCAAGTGTCAGGTTCCTTCTGCGGTTGTCGATGCATGGAACAAAGCATTGTGCTTTCCTTTTCTTCATGTAAAAAGAGCGAACAATGAAATTCGACAATGTGTTGTGTTGCAACAGCAGAAGATGAAGGAAAAGTCATTTTTCAGACAATGAAAAGCATTTGCGACAACAAAGACACTGCTGTGAGAGAGGGAACGTGTTGGTGTAAGAATCAAGACACTTGTGCGGAGTCATAGTCATGGAAACTTGGAGAGAATAAAAAGGAAGGTACGACTCAGACGAAGAATTAATAATCTACAGGTGTGACGGCTCATTGTCTCACATACTTTTACTTTCTTTTTCATCATTCTCATCTTCAGTCTCCCAACAACTCATGTATTCCTGCTTCCTGGGAAGTTGCCACCTTTACCCTTGCCAGTTCCGAAACCGAGTGCAGCCGTTCTCAAGTCCGATAGACTCTTGACGCCTCTCAACGAGCGTGCACGACTGAGCAGTGACTTTCTCCGGCTAGGCTTGGGGCGTACAACCTGTGCGCCACTGCTTCCCAGGACGTTTCCTTCAATGTTGAATTCGTTGATGACGTGTACCTCTTCTGACACGGGCAGAGGGGTTGAGTGCCTTCGACGGCTGGTTCTTGTGGGCGCATTCGTGTTGGCAGCTTTGGCAAGCAATTTCGAAGCTGCACGGTGTAGTCGTCCACGACTTTCGATGCCTTTTTGCCGTCCTTGCTCTTCGTAGTAAGCTCTGTTATCATACATCTTGATACGTCGAGGAACTTCATGCTAGAAACCGCGCTGAGATGTTTGATTTGTACCGAGGTCGATGATATCGTTGGCTTCCAATGGAGCTTTCACGACAGGGTTGAGACGATGATCCAACGATATATGTGGCAGCGGAAGAATGATCAGTGGTGCGGAATGAACTCGTTCCCTGCGTAAAACCAGAACATGAGCAAGAGAATACCAAATGATTCGAGAAAGCCATAGGCATGATATATTTGGAAATTAGAGCACAAATATGCCTCTTGGGGCCACCTTGGATAAGAGTGACAGAGAACAGAAAGGAGGCTCTTAACAAGGCTTATAGAAGCGAAATGAAAAAGAAAAAAACATCACTTCCCAGATCTGGGTTCATCCTACTCATCAAACATAAAGTCGCCCTAGATGGAGAGAACAGAGGAAATGGAGAGAAAGGTGAATGGGAGAAAAGGAGATTTTTTCGTCACCTTCGCCCCACACTTCCATCCCTGCTTGATACTGCACTCCTTGATCCAGTGCTCTGTCGCTTCATCAAACGACTGTCGCGATCGTTCGGACTATGCTTTTCACTCGGCAACGCCGAAAGCACATCACCGGCAGAGTCCTTGACACCAAGTCCCAAATGGCGTCCAGTCTTCTGATCAATCTTGAATTCGATGTACTGTTGTGCAGCCCGTGACAGGGGAATAGGAGCAGGTTGTGTTGGGATCTCAGCTCCGTTTTGTAGCAGGAGTTCAGCGACAGGGAAAGGCTTTCTGAGAGGTGTTGGAGTGGTTGGACGTGATGGCTGTCCTGTCGGACTCAAGCCTGGTGAAGATAATGTCGATGATCCATTGCGTTGTTGCACAAAGGAGCTGGACGGAGAGGCAGGATCTGCGGCTGCGAGAGCAAGGAACACGGCATGCGTCCCACGAGAACGATCCGCAGTATTGGGATTCGCTCGCAGTGCCAGGGCATACAACACCTGTTGAATGTTGTTCTGTTTGATGCTTACAAGCAAAGTCTCGTCCGGAGTCTTGAAGTGTGACATGGCATCGCTTGAGCTTTGTACATAGAGTCGATCGTTGTACTTTCCTGTAATGAAATGCAATCGTTGTTCTCTTGTCACGTTGGGGCCTGGCTTGAGGAAGGCATCGAGTTTTGCCTCCCATACCATGTTGCTAACACGATTGCCAACCAGCAAGAGTAGTTCAATAATGTCTGGTGTGAATGCAGCGGTGTCCAAGGTCAAAGAACGCACCTTGGATATGTGCGTTCCCAAAGACCGGTGAATGCCGCTACATTCGATACAGAGGATGATACCGAGATTGATCGAAACCCATTCGACTTTCTGATCCGAGTTGCAGTCAGCGCAATATTTGTTGCCAGCGTCAGCTTCTCGGATCTGGTTCAAGAGTGCCGATGGCGTTTCGTTGTCAGGCTTCAAGTAGGTGGGCTTATCACCGGTTGTGGCATGGCGCGAGACAATCTTGTTTGATGAGCTGATATATGATGATGTCGCATTGGTCGATGCTCTTTGGGAGGAGAACGGGGTTGTTTTGCCGGTCAACACGGCGGCAATTGTGTTTCTTGCCGAGCCAACCTTCTCAGCGCTTGGTGCGCTGGTGCTTGGTCTAGCTTCGAAAGCGCTTTGTAGAGCATTGTTGATCGAAGCAATCCACGACTTCATGTCTTCCTCAGACGGAGCTTGATAGACGCGAGTAAATTGTGGAGTAATGACTTCGAAGCAGAAACGTCTGTCAGCGCTTCGTGCTTCTCTCACAGACGCCACTCGCAAATCGATAGGATCCATATGAAGATCAAGCCTATCTTTCCAATTGGCATATTCGGAGAGCTTTCCCTGGTCAAGCACTATCCAGAATCTGTCCTTGTCAGTGACTTGTTGCAAAGGGCGACAACAAAGGTAGACTCACTTGTGCCATCCGGCCTTGTTCATGATAGGGTCGACGTGGCTTCCAGGTCGACTGAGGGACCATAGCAAACCTTCCTTTTTTATCTGACCTGCACCAGCAGTAGCCGAAGCAGATAGATCTTTCTCTTCCAAGTCACGGATGCCTTTGAATTTGTTACTAGTGTTCCGTACAGGTAGTGGTCCATTAGAGCTCGAACTGATCGGTGAGGTGATGCCAGAAGGGAACCCGTTGGGTGCCGATGGAGAAGTTGACATGATGGAGTTGCGTGGTGCCGAGATGATGCTGCTTGCGCGATCGGCCTGATTTGAATTCGAGCCATTGAAGACTGACGGCGGATTCTCGAATTCAGGCGATTTCGCGCTGCTCGTCTCGAGTGCACGTCTCTTTTCCTCACGCTCTGTTCGTTGCATTTGGAACTCGAAATCGGCATGCGACACTTCACGAGTCAGGGCTTCCAGCTGCGGTAACATTTCTTCCACTTTCTTGGCTGTTGTGAGGTAGCCTTTGGCTTGAGCAGAGGCATATTTCGTAAGCTGAGAAAGGACTTCTTGCTCTTTTCGGCCACCGTTCAAGTCGTGCATGAAAGAGGAGTAGTCAAAACGTTTGAGTTCAAAAGTTCGTCGCTTGGCCTGGTATTTGGCGTCGCTCTCCACCCGCTTCTTTTCCTTGAGTGACTCTGAGCGCTGTCCAAGATATTTGCTGACGTAGGCATAGTAGTCCTTGCTCTCCTCGTCAAAGTCGCGACGCTTGGACTCGGCCTGCTTGATGTCAAGACTGTAGAGCTTGTTGATGGGTTCAATGATGAGTTTTTGTAGGTTTGCGTTGTTTTGACGTTCGTACAGCAGAATTTCCCGGGCAATAGAATCAAAATAATGGTCCAGAGCAGGACGGACGGCGTTGGCGTTCGAATTGGACGCCTCTCTCAACGCATCCATAAAGGCAGAATGAGCATCGTTGCAGGCGTTTTGTGCGGCCTGAGCGGCTTCGGCAGCTCTCAAGACTCTCTTCATACGAGATCTCATGGTGCCTGTTTTCTGCTCCAGGGCACGCATGGTTGCTCTAAAGACAGGGCCGTCCTCGCTGGTACTAGAATCTTCGGCCGGGCGACCGACGCAGCTGATGTCAACTTTTGGAGCAGTAGAGGCCCCGACGCTGTTTATTGTAGGTACCAATCCAAGGCCATATTCTGGTATTGCATCGATCATGGGCGAGGATGGCTCGCGGAAATCGCGAAAGTCGCGAAAGTCACGGACGTCTTTTGGATCGCCATCGGAGTCGCTGATGGCACTAACTCTGGATTCGATGGATTGGGCGGACGGCACTCTAAGCCGGGGAGGCGAGAGGGTAGGAGAATTCAGCCAGCGTTGCGTGTCTGAGGTAGCTTGTTAGCCGGCTTGTTTTGGATGTTGAGAAGAGTGCTAAGGGCATACTGGTGACCCAGAAGGAAAAGCTGGCAAGTGTCTCGAGACGGTGGGCGCGGGAATTGTATTCGAGGAACTGGGAGATGGTGTTAGCAGGCAGCAGAAGGGAGCAGCGGCATGACATGTCTTACACTGCAAGTATTGCGCCAACCTCCCCCATGGTCCTCTGAGTGCTTTGGAGGCCTCCACTTCCAAGTCCACTGGAACTGCACAGAAGGCACGCCGGCGGTATTGTAGTCGCCCACGAGTTCGACGTTGGGGTTCTTGTGCAGATTGGGATCGACGTGAAATTCTCGAGTGATGAGTTGATCGATTTCTCTCGGATTCGAGCCAAAGATGTAGGTCAAGCCGGTCAGGTGGGTGTCCGAGGCTGGGACTCCAGTGGGAGCGATGAGATGGTCGCCGATGGTGTTGACGGGAGCCGTGTTCGACTGGCGCAAGACACAGGTGAAGTTGAATGTAAGCTCTTCATCGTTGGCTAGTCGCAACAAGAAGGCTGGCGAGGTTACGGTTGGTGGCTCGGGGTCCTGTGTTGTGTTAGAGTTGGCTTGACACTTGGTGGACGCGGCACTCGGTACTTGAACGTAGTCGACGGGCGAGTTGTCGCCAGTCTCCCGTCTGGCATTGTAGCGCGTGGCCGGGAAAGAGTTGGGACTGAGAGAGACGAGGGTGCGGCCACGCGAGTTTGTGATGTTCAGGTTGGCAATCGAGACTGTCGTGGTCAGCACAAGAGCGAGCCATGTGCAGGGCCATGTACGCACATCTCGTTTGGTCTCGGAGGTAAACAGGAGCGCCATCTTCTTGTCGGCTTGCTACGTTGCCCATTCCGGGAGCTGGGCTGACGCGCCCCCGGCGCCGTCGAGCTGAGTGTGGAAGGCGGAAATCTTGGTGGATCTGCTAGTAGGAGAGGGGACGAAACAATGGGGTCGCGCTGGCTTGGTTGCTGCGTGTATGCGATGTGAGGGTGCGGAGGTCGAGACGAAGAATCGAGGCGTGTGTCATGCACGACGGCAAAGAATTGGTTCGAGGCGGTGCGCAGGCAGCACTGGTCGACCGAGAGCGGCACGATAAGACGGCGATGCGAAACGAAGAATGCGTGTTTGTTGCAGTTACAGTTGGTTCCCTCGTCGTTGATCCACAGCCCACAGGTCCCTGGCCCCGCGACGCTTGCGAGAGATGCAAGCCAGCTGTATTTAGCCCGTCATCAACGCATCCGCGAACTCCTTTTGCACCGTTGGGGAACTCTATTCTTATCGTTTTCATGCCCATCCATCATCTATTGATAGAGACAGACATGCTATCCTACAGTACACTCCAGCCTCTGATCTGTCTTTTGTGCGTGACTGTGATGACCATGACCGTATCGCGAGTGCGCTTTAAGCGAAGGCACTTGCTACCAATCCTCGACCGCCAATAGTCCTGAATGAAACATCTTTGCCTTTGATCATTTGAACCTCACCCTGTCATTGTTTTACCCGTACCCTGATTCTCCTTCTTCTTCTTTTCCCTCTGCCTCGACTGCATGCTGGCAATGCTGGTGCTCCATGCCAAGACGCGTGTTTCAGATTGCCCGTCGTTGCTTGCCGCATCCCGCGCGTGCATCGCAGCGCGTCATCCGTGTCCTGTACACCTGACAATTGCTCTTCCACATCATCCACTCTCCTTCATGTTTACTGATGCAGTTCTAGTTTATAATCTGCTCTAATAAAGACTGCCCTGAGAGTGTTGGTATTTTATTGGCGATGAAGCAGTGTAGATCATCCTGACCACGGGCCGAGGCATCGGCGGCCAAATATGCTTGCAGAGTGGGGTTTGTTGGTTGACCACTCCCTTTAACGTTGATCTTCCTGTCTTCTTTCTCGTAATCATCCATCAGCATTAAACACCATGTATCCCTTCTACAAAGCTACCACTGTCACCTCGACAGGCACCCACACATACACCGCAGACTTTCCCAAAGATTACTGTATTGGCTCAGGTATGCATCCCTCATAAGAGTCTACTACATCGATTCGGTGTTTCTCATACACCACTATGCAGTTCCTCATGGCGGCTACATCACTTCCTGCTTTATGCGTGTGGCTGAACTGCACTTTGCTACCACTTTGGCAAAGCAAAATCAGCCACACACCATGTCAATGCATCTGGAATTCCTGAGGCGCACCAGCATTGGACCTGCTCACTTCCACGTCAGAGACGTAAAGATAGGCAGAGGTACATCCGTCATCCATGTCACCCTCTTCCAAGACGGAGGTGATCGTGAAGAAGTGGCCGCATACATCACAAACAGCAACCTGGCAACTGAACAAGGCACTTCGTTCCCAACAGGCTGGAAACTGGAGCCCGCTCCTCCTCGAGCCAATGTTGCTGCATTAAAAGCTGGTACCGACGATACCTGGAAAGAGCAAAAATCAATGCCTTTTGCCATCTTCCGTCGTGCTAGTCAACACGTCAACTTCTACTTCCCCAGACAGGGACAACGCATGCGCAGTCTGGCAGACCAATGGATGTGCTTCAGCAACGGTGAGCGTTTCACAAACTCCAGCCTGGGCTATGTATCCGACATGTTCCCTCAGATTCTCGAGAGCTATCGTACAGGCAGCGATCCATACGCCGTTGAGCCCCTGCGTGACGCCAAGGAGATAAACGAGCTGGCTGCACAGCAAAAAGGTTTCTCTTCTGCCTGGTATCCAACATTGCTGCTGAATCTGGATGTCAAGAAAGTGCTGCCCGAAGAAGGTGTCGAGTTTCTGTTCCTCAGAGTTCGCGCCAAGCAAATCAAGAATGGCAGATATGATCTTGAAGTCATTATACTGGACGACACGGGAGACATTGTTGCGCTCAGTCACCATGTTTGTATGGTCATGTCAGCGCAAAGAAATCTGCAAGCCAGATCGAAGCCGGCAGATAAACCAAGCAAGCTCTAGATCAGAGCTGCTTTTGAAATTGTATATTCTGTGACAAACATAACCTAGACAGTGATCCGAAGTTTGCTGAACCAAAGGCTGGTCGATTACGATTTGACTTTACGGTCTGAATTGCCAGACAGCCCCCCTCTCCACTATTACACTATCCATCAATGATATTGACGATTCTCGTTGCATCATTCGTGCATGCCTGCTTCAAGACAGGGTCGTGAGCTCAGCGTGCGTCTCTTGGCAATGGCAGAATCTCACCGCCTCAGATCATAAGCTCACCAAGCACTTCAGCGAGAAGCCACTCAAGCCATGCCTAGAACAGGTCCTCAAACCTGACAATCATAGCACAAACCGCCAAACGTACTCTGTGCACCTCTGGGAAGATGTAGTGTGATTTCCAAATTGTGCCTGACAGAAAAGTAGTAGGATGTCATCTTCCCGGCAGTCGCCCTCCACCTACCACGGGTTCTCCTCCACATCTGCAGTCATGCCGTCACGGCTCCGCGGCGAGCTATCTTACAGACAAGACAGCTAGCAGTCTCGCCACACGGGCAGGTTTCCTCCTCATGAGACTAGTATCGATATCCCTAGTCAGCGTCCCAGAGAAGGCGTTTCGTTCAGGATGCAAGTTCCTCCAATCGGACTCGACGGCACGACAGCTACCTGTTCCGATTGGAGGAACTTGCTGGCATCATGATTGGCCTCGAAGTACTCTTGCGAGACTCGCAAGAATCTCTGCTCTCGGTTGACAGCTCGAAGCATCTTTTTGGGATGAAGAAAGGCACTCTATCTGTGATTGATACTCACGAATATACGATCATCCAATGCATCCTGTCTCAAGCACTGCCGTGCTTTTCTGGGCAGATCTTGACGGGAGTTGGCTCGTGCCCAGAGCGGCCACGTTAACGCCACCAATCCGACCATGCATACTTGGCAAACAAAGAAAGGCATGCCATCCAACAATTGGACCAATTAACGTTTGATCGGCACACACTTTTGCTCACGATAACAATGGAGCTCCGCACGTGTCCTCGAGCATTTCATCTTCCCACTTCTTTTACCCGGAACAGCCTACTTGCGACGGAAGATATATTTCCGTCAGCGAGAAGAGAAATATAAACCCCAGATCTCTTCTCCATACCCCATAAACCTACCCCGGACCCGCATCGCTCTCCACACAAATCTTATCTCACGCCATCATGGACACGACGGTTGAGAAGGGCAACGCCCAACATCTCGAACACGCATCTGACACATCCGAGGGTCACCACGACAATGGAAAAGGCCTCGCAGTCGCTTACGAGGAAGGCAAGGACGCTGGCCTCAGCGAAGCACACCTCTGTAGCGAAGCAGACAACAAGCGCATTCTACGAAAGACCGATTTGTGGATGTTGTCACTGCTTTGCATGGTCTATTTCCTGCAATCAGCAGACAAGGGCATTATCGGTTTGACAGCCGTGTACGGGTTGAAGAAAGATGCACACCTTGTCGGAAACGACTACTCAAACATTGGTAACATCGGTTACTACGCACAACTTGCCGTTCAACCCTTGGCTGCCTGGGTTCTTGTCAAGCTCCGATACCGTCAGGTTCTTCCAGTCATCATCACTTGCTGGGGAATCTCAGTCGCGGCCGGTTTGGCCGGTTCGCGTAGCTATGGCGGGCTCATGGCCTCTCGATTCTTGCTAGGAGCCTTCGAGGCTGCTGTTGTGCCTCTTTTCTCAATGATCACCATCGCTTTCTACAGACGCTCCGAGCAGCCTTTCCGTGTTGCATGCTGGTACAGTTGTTACGGACTTAGCACTCTGATCAGTGCCCCTATCGTCTATGGCTTTGGTCGTATCCACTCCAGCACACTTTACCGCTACCAAGTCGTCTATCTCTTTTTTGGTCTCTTGACCATCGTCATCGGTCTTATTACTTACTGGTGGGCCCACGACTCTCCTGGAGAAGCTCGCTTCCTTTCACCTGAAGACCGCCTCAAGGCAGTTGACCGTTTGAAGGCCAACCAGCAGGGAATTGTTTCCCACAAGTTCAACTTCAAGCACGTCGGTGAAGCTCTTGCTGAACCCAAGTACTGGCTGTTCATGATATGCGTCGTGGCAGTCAACGCAGGTGCTTCAGTATCCTCAGTTTTCGGCTCCATCATTCTCCAAAACTTGGCTGGATTTACTCCTGATGAGGCTGTGCTTCTCAACATGCCTTCTGGTGCACTGCAATTCATTACGATTCTTGCCGCATCTTATTTGGCATACCGTTTCAAGCGCAAGTCACCTTTCCTGCTTGGTCTTGTTTCCATCGTTATTGTTGGCGTTGCTCTCATGGTCGCTTTGCCAAAGACCAAGGCCAACAAAGGTGGTCTTCTTGCCGGCTACTACTTGATCGCCTTTGTCTACGCTATCAACCCTCTGCTCATCTCTTGGATGGGTGGCAATTGTGCCGGACAGACCAAGAAGGCCGTCTACTACACCTCGTTCAATGCCGGCAACTCTATTGGCAACATCATCACACCTTATATTTTCAACTCCAAGTTTGCCCCTCAATACGTAAGTCACTCAAGCTGCCAGATCTAAACACACAAGACTGACAGTGATTCTAGGTCAATGCTTTGAAGGGAATTCTCGTAATCTGGATCATCCTCTGGGCCGTGGTGGTGCTGCAAATGTTCAACATCATGTGGCTGCAAAAGAAGAAGGGCAACCAGCGTGAGGCTGCCGGTCTTCCCAGAACCTTCGAGGACTTCTCCATGACCGACAAGTACCACGAGGCTGGCGCAGAGGTCCACGGCGAGAATGGCCTGCAAGACATGACGGACCAGGAGAACCTCTACTTCTCTTATCTGTTGTAAAATGGCCTTTGCGCTAGACTTCTTGATCCCAGGAATACTTTTTTTATGTACATGACATTAATGATCTGATCTACCTTTATTTATCTATGGTGCTTTTCCTGATGACATGCAGATATCCATCTGTTCTTCTGTGTCTCGCTGTACCTTATCCATGCCTGCTTCCAGCAGTTGTGTCAATGGGAGCTTAGCGGCATTGGCTTCGAGGTGCTTCTGAGCAGTCTCGAGAGTTAACTTGTTGACGTTGATTTTCGACACACCAGCGGCGATGCATTGCCGCATCAAATCTTTGGTGAACCCGTTCGTCCCATGCAACACCACCCTCACATCCTTGGCAGTGGCAGATCCGCGAATACCCCTGAGACGTTCAAAGTCCAGCTGAGGACCTCTTGCGCCATACTCACCATGAACATTTCCTATCGCAGGAGCTAGAAAGTCGACTCCAGTCTGAATAAACTCATCTACCTCCTCAGGAGTCGTCAACATGCTTTCCAAATCTGCTGTATCAGCGACTCCATCCTCGCCGCCTTCGATACGTCCCGGCTCGGCTTCAGTCGCGATACCTCGAGCGTGGCAGTACTCGACAAGCGATGCAGTTTTGGCGAGATTCTCTCCCTTTTGGTAGTGTGACATGTCGACCATGATGGAGTCGAATGGTAGATTGTCCGCCGCATGACGGATGAGTGCCTCGTCTTGTGCGTGATCAAGATGGACAGAGATGGGCACTGAAGCTCGTGATGCTGCATCCGCTGCCGCTCGGACGAGAAGGCCGTCGGTTGCGGTGATTGCCCATGGGAATACTTGGAGGATCAATGGTGAGCGTTTGCGTTCTGCAGCTCGCACCATTGCGACAATGTGTTCGACTGTGTAGCTTTTTGATTCGGACTATCAGTTCATGACTGTTGTTGAGTCATAGAAGGAAGGTGGATGGTATTTACACAATCGCTGCCAAAACGCCGTACTTGCCTTCCTCGGCATTTTTGAGGATACTGATAGTTTTGTTTGTATCGAGGACTTTTGAAATCATTTTTTGGTTATGCAACACTGGTCTGAGATGAGAGTAGAAGAGGTGACTTCCTCCAATAATAAACTCTCCTACAAAGTCAGAGTGACGCGTATCGGGGTCACACATGCTTGCCGAGGTGCCCCGAGACGGCGTCTCGTTGACCGTCAACATCTGATCCCCACTCCTTCCTTTACTCACCTTGGCATTACCCCGCAACGAT
Organism: Aureobasidium sp. P6; assembly: GCA_003992365.1. Lineage (NCBI taxonomy): Eukaryota > Fungi > Ascomycota > Dothideomycetes > Dothideales > Saccotheciaceae > Aureobasidium > Aureobasidium sp. P6. The sequence goes on from RZIQ01000028.1 coordinate 228,976, forward strand.
GCTCGAGACGAGATATATTGTCGGTGGTCGATCGCGGAGCCCGGCACTCCGCGTGGTTCGGCTCGGTATCGCAAAACGGTTCTTCGAACAACAGCGACCATCTACTATAACCAAGGCGCCTTCGTATTGCCACTGAAACCTTCAGTGATCGTATCAAGCGATGGAACCCACGCACTTCAAAACCTTCCCTATCGCGGTGCACCTCAAGTGACCGATAGTATCGAGCATTGCAACACAGCTCTATGTTCACGCAGGACTCGCCTTCGGAGCGAAGGCCGATCGAGCTCGGCCGACTGTCAACCTACGGAAATTCGACGACCCGAGTGAGTAGATCTTTATCTTCTAATTCATTCCTGCGTCCGTACCTCAGGAATCTCTACAAAGGTCAATAGTGATGTATGCTGTGCACTTGGCATTCTTGAGATGATGTGACCCGTCAAACACGCGCCCCATCTCGTCTCCACAGACACGTTTCCGGACTTTACCCTTTGAGTTACGACGATTTGCGTGGCTTGAACGAAATAGCTCGTCTCGAGGCAGGAACTCTAGGAGTCTCTGCAACCAGAGAGTCGAGACGTTCCCTGGCTCTCGAGCCGATCACCCCATGGGGCGAAACCTCTTGAGGGGTTGACTAGTGACTTGTGGGACATCCAACTATCTGTGGACTATCGATCTGAACATATAATACTCTGCTATCCAGACTGTCATCGCACACCATCGATCCACCATCCATTGGACTTTTGGCACATCCTCCACGCCGTGCAATATTTGATTCCTTCATCCTGGAACCACCGATTCTCAAAGATTGACGGACTCGTATCAACCATCATCTACACGAGATGGATATCAAAGACATCAAGGTTGATGAAGCAGACTATGTCGAAGAGCTTAAAGACCTCTCTGAACCTCAAATGGAATTCGAGCCGGGCGAGGAGAGCAGGCTCGTTCGCAAGATAGACTGCTGGCTCATGCCCACGATCTGGCTCATGTATCTTTTAGCGTAAGTCCATCTACTAGAGAAGTGACACATAGCGATACGCGGCCCTCGCTAACATCATCTCCAGCTATATGGATCGTACCAACATCGGCAATGCCAAGATTGCAGGCATGAACGCCGACCTCCACTTGACTGACAGCGAATACTCGATGGCACTTGTCGTCTTCTTCATCAGCTACGTCTTCTTCGAAGTCCCTTCGAACATGATCCTTGCCAAGACAAAGCCTTCAATCTTTCTTCCCACGATCATGTTTCTCTGGGGGGTCGTAACGTGCTGCATGGCAGCAATTCATGACTACAAGCATCTCGTGGCGCTGAGATTCGTCGTTGGCCTTTTGGAAGCTGGATTCGCACCTGGTATCTTGCTCATTATTTCTTCATGGTACAAGAGAGAAGAGCAGTCCAAGCGTTTTGCCGTCTACATCTCTGGCGCGGTCATCTCTGGGGCCTTTGGTGGTCTCCTCGCTGGCAGCATCACTCGCGATCTCGATGGAGCACATGGCCTCGCTGGATGGAGGTAAGTAACAAATGTTCGGTTCCTTTCGAACTCTTCGCTGATTGACTGTCAGGTGGCTGTTCTTGGTAGAAGGCGCTGCTACCATAGGTTGGGCCGTCTGCTCGCACTTCCTCCTCCTCGACTTCCCAGCCCAAGCCAGAAAACCAAAATTCTCGGAACGTGAACGCTTGCTCGCAATCAAAAGACTCCAGCAGGACAACGTGACGACCACCGAAACAGACGGACCTCGAATCTCGAGCTTCAAAGCTCTGGTCAAAGCTGTATCCGACTGGCGCACGTGGATCATGGTGTTTGGCTACATGGTCATCGTCGGCTCATCCACACTGAGCTACTTTTACCCCACGCTTGTCAAAGGGCTTGGGTATTCAAGCCACATGGCTCAGTACATGACCGTCCCCATCTACGCCGTCGCTTTCGTCGCGGTCGTGTCTTCTGGCATCGTACTCGACAAGTACCACCAATACCGCGGTCTGGCCATTGCAACATGGCTCACCCTTTCCACAATCTGCAGTATCGTTGTCTGCGTGGTTTACAACTTTACCGCCAGATATGTGTTGCTCATTTTTATGGCCAGCGGGCTTTGGGCGGCCAATGCGCTGGGCTTGTCGTACGCCAGTAGCACTTTTGGCGACATGGAGCAAGAGACCAAAGGTGTCGCCCTCGCTCTCGTCAATGCGTTGGGCAATCTGGCCCAAATCTACGGCGCCTATCTCTTCCCTTCTCATGATAAGCCAAAGTACTTGCTGGGCTTTGGTGTCATTTCGGGCATGTTGGGTGTCGGCGTTTTCATATATATTTCGGCGCATATCCTTCTTCGCAGGCGAAAGTAAGAGACGTTTGTGTAGGTTTTCTTTTTTTCATAAGTAAAAAAAGGATACTCGAGAGTTCAAGACTTCTAGGAAGCTTCTTTTTTTTTTTCTTGTCCATTTGTGTTGGTGAACGGTGCCTTTGATGGCCCCTCTGGTGTTGCGAGTGCTGAATGTAGAGAACTTGATCCTGTGATTTGGTATTCATCGAGGCTAGTGCTGAGTCACTTGAATGCCGAACACATACGAAATCTTGTTTGAGCCTTTTCTCCCTGCTACTTTTTCCATCTCACGGTGTACAGCATCTCTAGCTTTTACCTCTGTCTTCCATTTAGATATGTGATGTTTCTACGCAGAACTTCTATTGTCTTTTACTTCTCCTTGCATTGTTGTCGAATGTTGCTCGTCGATGTGGATCTTGAACATCTTGGAAGCCATGGCGTAACTTTTGCCAACCGCTTCACTGCCATAGACTCTCATCTCCTTTTCATAGTCGGCCGTTGCACCTTCATAGTATCCATTTTGCAGCAACCTGCCTAGGAAGGCCGAATCTCGAACGGCTGTGTTCGCGCCTAGACCCCCAGCCGGGGTCATGGAGTGAGCTGCATCGCCGATGACTGTAACGCGAGGCTGATTTGCCCAGGCGGGGACCCCGGACGGGGTTGAGATTGTAATCTTCCAGAAAGCTCCCTCGTTGGTGTTGGACTCGGTGAACAAGGGCTTCAACCTCGGGTGCCAGTCTTTGGTGAGTTGTCTTGCAATGTTGGACGCAACCTCGCCGACGATGGTGTAGTCGTCGTTTGGTGCTTTGATGACGCCTGGTTCGCCGATCATGGTCCAACCAAACTGGATACTGGGGTCGTCCATGTCGTTGGAACGAACGTTTGTGATGACTGCAAAGGAGCCGTTCGGTCTGCTGTTGTCCACGATGCGGAAGACGCCTTCACCGAGCCCCTTGAAAGCTGTCGTAGGTGCCTGTCCATGAATCCCCCGAGCTCCCGTGTCATAGACTTTCAGCTTGCCACCGGAAAGCTGTTTGGCGACATATGAATTGATGCCTTCGCCACCAATAAGCATGGAGCCTTCTTCGGATTTTGTGCCATCGCTAAAGATGGCTCGCACGCCATCAGTTGTGAGCTCGTAACCCTTGATATGCCTGTTGAATTCCACAAAATCTTCGCAACCTTCCATGAAGAGGTTACGCATGTCTCCACGTGCAATGCCGACAACCTTGCCTTCACGAGAACTTAGACTGTCGTTGTTTCCACTGCCACCACTACTGCTGTTTGCGGCAGGGGCTGATTGTGGTTGCTCGATAGGATCACCAGTTATGGCATCGAGAACCTGCATCCCAGCACCGCCTGTCTTGCCACATCTGTCGTAGAATTTCTGCCATGCTGCTGGGTCTAAAGCAGATTCGATGGCGTCAAGGCCTTCCGAGGACAGACGTAAGCGGTAGCCTTGACCTCGAGAGGCGAGGGAGGCGTCGCGTTCAAAGACGCGAAAGGGGACTTTGTAGCGCAGAAGAGAGCGGGCGAGCAACAAGGATGCAAGGCCGGCGCCAGAAATGAGGATGGGTTTTTGTGTCATGGCCTTTGTGATGGTTGGTGAATGAGTGAGAGCATCGTCATTGATGCAGACCCTGCCTGCTGGGACAGCACCCCACCATCTGCCCCTCCATTGTTCCTTTCCAGGGTCATGTTCGACTGCATGATTGTACTTGACACAGCATCATGATCAGTGAGGATGCAGCATCATGATCATGTCGGCTGTCGTCATGATCTCATGAGGCGGCCGGAAGGAGCGTCCGTTGGATCTGGCCGATCTCTGTCGCACCGCTTTGCGGCTCAGCACTCGGAGATCGAGAGGGTTCATCACAGCGGGCAAGGTTATGATACAGGTGACAGTGATGCATTCAGATAGACTCTCCCAGCAAGCAATGTTCGTGACTATCAGACTAGAGTATTATAATATGGATGCTGTTCTCACGATGACGGCTTGGTGAACATTTGATCAGGGTGTTTGACGGTAATGAGGATGCGAAATTGGCTTTTGTTGACAGCGGACAACGACCCCCAGATTCTCGCAGTCGAATTCATGTTTCTCGCCTTTGGTTTCATTCTACACAGCAGCGAGCAGCGCGACCATGGCCCCCGGCTCAGACAGGATGGCGGCCAAGGTGGCCCGACAGCAGCACAGGGAGCAGAGGGCGCTGACGCTGCAGGAGCGTGAGATGCATCGCTACTACCAGCCGTGGCTCGACGCCCAGGGCTCGTCGTCCAATGTCGCCGACCACATCCAAGACCTCGCCGACGTCAATGACTTCGCCATCAACACTCTGTCCGACAAGGGCTTCCGCGCCTCTGCCTCGCGCGACACCACCCTGACCGCCTTTGCCCAACTCGCCGCCCTGCGCCTCAATGTGAGGAGAGCCATGGTCTCGCTCCTGGACTCGACCCACCAGTACATCCTTGCCGAGGCCACCAGGACTCTGTCGCTGGTCGACCACACACGCCACGCTGCCGACGATGAACTCTGGTTGGGCAGCGCTGTGCTTGCGCGCGACGATGCCGTCTGCCAGTGTGCCTTTTCCCGCCAATATACCGTCGACGATGACCATGGCCGTCCGTATACCGCTACCGCTGCCGTCATGCCCGACTGCCGCCTGGACGACGATTACAAGGACAAGCCATATGTCATCCAAGAGCCTGGTGTTCGCTTCTACGCTGGAGTCCCCATAAGATCAAGATCCGGTCACAACATCGGTGTTTACGCCGTCTCGCACGAAGAGCCCCGTCATCCTTTGACTTATGACGAGCTGAGATTCATGCAAGACATTGCCATGGCCATCACAGACCATCTCGAGTGGGCCAGAGATCGTGTCGACCGCTACAAGGGAGAACGCATAGTTCGCGGCATGGCCGACTTCATCGAGGGAGCTCCCTCGATGCGCACCCTGAAGAAGGACGACAGCTCTGCCGTCCCACAGGATGTCCCTACTCTAGACCCCGATGTTCAAACTCGCTCGCAGAAAGACTCTCCCAAACGTTCTCCATCGAAACGGACAGATCCATCTCGACCTAGCCTGGAGTCTCGTTCACAATCCTATCGTAAGCCTGGCGAATCCAAACCTGACAGCATCTCGCGCTTGCTCGACCGTGCTTCCCGCATCCTGCGCGAGTCGACCCTTGCAGAGGGCGTCGTCTTCTTTGGTCCGACTGGTAGCAATCCGTCCAAGCCTGGTCTGAGATCTGCGATGGCTGCGAGCGACAAGATATTGAGCTCTGACGACGAGTCGACCAAGCGGCTCTCCACTTCCTCGAATCTTGATGCAAACGACGCTGGGAATTCCACCGATTCTGATGCCAATTATCAAACGCGTGTCAGCAAGATCTTGGGTCTCTCGTTGAACAACAAGACAGATTCGTCCATCTTTCACGATACCGCTTTGAGTGTCTCGACCTTGGAAAATTACTTCAAGGTCTATCCCAAAGGCAAAAGCATGCACTTCTCCGAAGCCGGTTCTGGTCTTTCTTCCGAAGAAGACAGCGCCAGTGAGAGTCAACACTCTGCCGATGACGAGTCAGCGGCTGGCCCTGAGAATGCTTCTCAGCGTGTCATCAACAAAAAGAGAAACAGACTTCGCATGACTCATCATGAACTTCTAAAGAATCTTCCAGGTGTCAAGAATGTCATTTTCCTCCCACTCTGGGATTTTGTCGAGGAGAAGATTGTGGCCGGGTGCTTTTTGTGGACTTCTTCTACTGGCCGAATGATGAATTTGGATGAAGATTTATCGTACCTGAGAGCTTTCGGTTCAATCATTGTCAGTGAGGTTACCCGCTTGAACGCTCTCAAAGACGATCGTGCGAAGACTACCTTTATTGCAAGCATGAGTCACGAATTGCGCTCCCCTCTTCATGGTATTTTGGGATCTGTCGAATTCCTTCAAGAGACAGCCGAAGATGCCTACCAAGCAGGGTTGATCAACTCAATTGCGACCTGTGGCAAGACGTTGCTGGACACACTAGACCACGTTCTCGACTACGCCAAAATCAACAAGTTAGGTCGCACAAGGATGAAGAAGAATGCAAAATCAAACCGGCTTGCCACTGCCACCGATTCTCCCTCGGAGAGCCTCAACATATCCGCCGAGTTTGACCTTGGAGTTGTCATCGAGGAAGTCGTCGAGGCCGTCTGTGCTGGACATGCCTTCAAAAAGATGCACACGGGAGACCTCAAGTCGCGCGACGGACCCGTGATAACCTTGTCTCGGCACTCATCAGCGGCAGCGATACCCACGGCTGAAGGCGGAAATATCCAAGCTGGGGAAGTTGCGGTTCTGCTTGATATCAGTCCTCGCGCAAGTTGGAGAGTTCGCACACAGCCAGGAGCTTTGAGAAGAATCATTATGAACTTGCTGGGCAATGCCCTCAAATACACCAGCAAGGGCTGGGTCGCGGTGTCTTTGCGAGCACAGGAGAGTTCACATCCACATAAGATGGATGTTGTGTTCCGTGTCGTCGATTCTGGCAAGGGTATGTCGGAGAACTTTCAGAAACACCGTTTATTCGTCCCCTTCAGCCAGGAAGACACCTTCCAACCAGGAACTGGACTGGGTCTTAGTATTGTGCGTCAGATCATTGATTCACTAGGCGGCACGATCGAAGTGAAAAGTGAACAGAACGTTGGCACAGAGATTGATGTACGCCTCAGTCTGCCCGCTGCAGAGCCAAACGCTATCGACCTCCCAGACAAGGAGATAACTTCATTATCAGCCAAGACACGTGGTCTCAGACTGTGTCTGTTGGATCCCAATGGCGAGAAACAGAGAGACCCGAATGATCACATCTCTAGACTCGACACGGTTCTAGCAGAAGTTTGCTGGGGCTGGTTCGAGATGGAGGTCACCAGAGCGGATAATTTGAAAGATGCAGACGCCGACATATTCATGTACACTGAACCTCCATCGATTGAGTACCTGCTGGAGCACCACAGTGTCAATCCCAAGAAAGGCAGCGACGGAGGAAGAGGAAAAGAAGTTCCCTTGATCATAGTCTGCTTGAACGCATCGGAGGCCATTTCGATCACTGCGAACCATCTCAAGGTAAGCTTCAACCAGTGTTGCCAATGGGCTATTGCTGACTTTGATTGCAGACACTATCAGACCTTGGACGAATTGTCGAAGTCATCCCACAGCCATGTGGACCTCGCAAGTTGGCCAAAGTGCTAGGTCACTGCCTCGCCAAAATGGAAGAGTTATTTAACAGGCCAATGGTACCCGACAGACAGCCACAACAGCTACCACACCGTTCGAGACTAGAAGACATAGGCGCCGCATCCGTCCTCGGACTACCAAGCACGACTCTACCACGTCTCAACTCGATGGAAGAAAAGAGCGAATCAGTGCGTACACGCGAATACCTGCGCGACATGTCCTCGATTATCCCGCCAAGCACAGCCGTGTCATTCCCGAGTGAGGACCGCGATACTGGAAGCGCTAGGACAATCAACCAAGAATCGCCTGCAGATACGGCTCCGCACGTCTTGCTCGTCGATGACAACAAGATCAATCTCCAGCTCCTAGTCATGTTTATGAAAAAGCACAAGATCCCCTATCAAGAAGCCATGAACGGGCAAGAAGCACTGGACAAGTACATTGAATTCGGCAGCGACACTTCTAAAAGGCCCTTTGATTTCGTGCTCATGGATATTTCCATGCCCATCATGGATGGACTAGAAGCCACGCGTCGTATCCGCGAGTTTGAGGAAAAGGAAAAAGTCGCGCATCGAACCACTGTCATTGCGTTGACGGGGTTGGCTAGTGCAGAAGCGCAGGCGGATGCTGAGGCGTCTGGCGTGGATGTTTACATGGCCAAACCTGTCAAGTTTCAGACTTTGAGGCCATTGCTTGTAAGGAAAAAATCTGACAAGGACGCTGAAAAGAAGGCTCCGTCGTCGAAACCTGGCGAGGATAAACCAGAGTGATGACAAGGGGCGAGAAGGCGGATGAGAATCAACCGTCCTCCTCTTGATCGGCAAACATGTTCGCTACTCCTTTTTCCTTTCTCTTTTCTTTTTTTTTTTTTTGTTTCTGTGTTCATCTTTTTGGATCCTTTATTTTTGTTTCTCATCTCTTGCATCATGGCGCTATTGTTGGGTGGATTTTTTTTTCTCTTTTGATACACCGACTGATTGGTTTCCTCTTTGCTTCATATTCATCCTGCTAGATAGGATAAAAAGGTGGTCTTTTCTTTCTCTTCAATTACAAGTCAGAATACATTCATGTGTTTTTGCGATCAATCTTTTCTTCGTTACTCTTCGTGATACGTCTATATCCAAGACTTGACTGCTAATTAATCACAAGCGACACCAATGGATCGAAGTCAAAATCAAAAGACTGCTGTTCTGAGCTTTTACGTCGTCCACCTGCGTCGCCAAACGGGAAAGAAAAAGTGTTGTTTCTATGCAACAACCCCTTTTACGAAAACAAGAGCGTCATCTCGTCATGCGTGTCCTTTGTTGCTATCATGGCGAAGACTGTGCCGGCGAAGAGGAAAGAGCAGGTGCAGGTGCGGGTACAGCTTCCGGAGGAGGAGCCACAACATCTTCTGCTGCGTACAAGTTCTGATTCAAGATCTTGTTCATGGTGAACATGTGGACGCGATCTGTCTTGAAGACGGCACGCATGGCGTCGTCGCAGACAATCTGTCGCTTGTCGGCCGGATCTTGGAGGTCTCTTGATTTGACGTACTCCCAGATCTTTTTGACTGTTTGCGGTCTCGATAACTGTGTCTCTCCGAGCAGGGCCGAGAGTGGTTCTGATAGGTTCATGGGTTTCTGGGGCACTTTGTGTTAGTTCCCGCAGCATTGAGTTAGAAAGCAGGTGGAGACTCACGTGGAAACCTCCTTTGCGTTCCTTGGGCTCTCCGTTGGTCTCAACATCACTGCCATCCTTGACTTTGGCAGCCGACTTCTTCTTCCTCTTTGCAGGAGCAGCTTTTCTGGTTGCGCCGGCTCTGGTGGGTCTTGCTCTGCTGTTTTCCTCGCGTTGTAGACGAGCGGCATAGGCGGCATCGTCCTCTTCTGCATCCCGCGTGCGTGCTTTCTTCTTTGGCCTGTCATCTACTACGTCGGACAGGTCTGATTCATCAGAGGGGTCTTTGCGCTTTGGAGGGGGGCTGGAAGGGGAAGGGGAAGGGGAAGCGCCATTGATACCATTTGCATCTTCCGAGGTTACTCTGTCAAAGCAAACTTCGATCAAGCGGCTAATCTCTTTCTGCATGAACGGGTCAGACGAGTGTGTGGTAGACTTGGTCAAGGGCGGGTTAGGCTCACCTTGTGTTCGCTGACATCGTAGCCAAGTCTCTCAGAGAGGGCATTGCGGATTTTCTTTGCCGAGACAGTCTCAAGGTCGCTTTGGCGCAAGATGTCGTATATCAAGTCAGAGTAGCGTTTCTCGTCGTAGGACATGGTTGCGACAGATGACGTCGGCGGTCTTGTGGAGAGATGGTGGAAAAGATGTCAAGCGGGAATGGAGGTGAACCAGATTTACAACAGGGACAGCCGGATAACAGGGTTTATGTAGTGACAGGCAGGCAGGCGACAAGAATGATCAATTGCGAGATGTTTGTGGTTGGAAAGATGGATTTCTTTGTCGGCAAGACGACGCGCAGAGACGCGATGGGTGATGGATGCCACTTTGGGTAACTGCTGAGCAGGGCTTGGCGTCAACAACGACTGCCTGCACCGCACAATGGCAGGCACGACCGGAGAAGGAGAGAGTGTGTCAGAGAAGCAACACGAGGAAGGAACGGTTCTTTGACACGGTGTTTGTTCACATTTTGAGGCAAGAGCTGTGCACGTAGATTGGCAGCGTCACTGTCACAGTCAAACGACGAGGGCAGCAGCAAAGTCGACTGCGGAATCTGCCGTCGGCCTTGTCTGCAATTTTGCCATTCTCAAAGCGACAGCGACAGCGACCCGCCCAGCACCGCACCGCACACACAACCGCCAACATGGCTCCCAGCTTTGACAACCTCGACAATGAGGACAACTTTGGCGATGTTGAAATCGACTACTCTGGTACGCCACCTTGAACCCGAAAAGAAGAGAAACTCCACAACCCAGGCAAAGACGAGGGATGCAAAAGAATTCTACAGGCAGTGGTGCTGACTGTTGGCCTATAGATCTGCGCGAGCAGTTCGACGTGCGCATGGAGGAGGGTCTCGACTCATTTGTAGTCGTCGATGGCCTGCCCAAGGTCCCCGAGGAGAGCAAGGCCAAGCTGATCAAGTTCATCCTGCGCAAGCTCACCACCGCCGGCAAGACCAGCGAGGACCTCATCCTCATGCCCGTCAGCGACGAAACCAACATGACCGAGGGCTACGCCTTTGTCGAGTACGAGTCACCCGCACAGGCCCAGGCCGCCGTCAAGGCACTTCACGGCACCCCTCTGGACAAGAAGCACACCATGGCCGTCAACAAGCTCACCGACATTGAGCGCTTCGGCCGTGAGGGTCGCATCGACGAGGACTACTCGCCCCCGGAGGTCGAGCCTTTCCAGGAGAAGGAGCACTTGCGCTGGTGGCTGGGCGACAACGACGGCCGTGATCAGTTTGTCATGTACCGCGGCGACAGCGTCGGTGTCTTCTGGAACGAGAGAGACGAGCAGCCCGATTCCATCGTCGACCGTGCCCACTGGACCGAGTCTTTCGTGCAGTGGTCGCCCAAGGGAACGTACCTCACATCGATGCACGCTCAGGGTGTTCAGCTCTGGGGCGGCAAGTCATGGAGCAGACAAAAGCGTTTCGCACACCCTGGCGTCAACCTCGTCGACTTCTCGCCCGACGAGAGATACCTCACCACCTGGTCTCACCGCCCCATGCAGGTCGACGAGGGCCACCCCGTTCTCTCGCTCGACGAGGACGGCAAGAACTACATCATCTGGGATCTCGAGACCGGCCTTCCTCTGCGTTCCTTTGTCACCCTCGACTCTGCAGGCCCCAACGTCGACGAGTCTGGCAACCCCATCAAGAAGAAGCTCCAATGGCCCGCTTTCAAGTGGTCTGCCGACTCCAAGTACGTTGCCCGCATGAACCCCGAACAGGGCATCTCCGTCTACGAGCTGCCCCGCATGAACCTGCTCGACAAGGTCTCGATCAAGATTGAAAAGATCCAGGACTTTGAGTGGTGCCCGGCCACTCCCAACCGCGAGGGCGTCAAGAACTACGAGCAGCTCTTCTGCTACTGGACCCCCGAAGTCGGCAGCAACCCCGCCAAGGTCGGTCTGATGAGCGTCCCTTCCAAGGAGGTTGTCCGCACCCGTAACCTGTTCAACGTCTCGGACGCAAAGCTGCACTGGCAGAGCGATGGCGCCTTCTTGTGCGTCAAGGTCGACCGTCACAGCAAGAGCAAGAAGTCAATGGCCACCAACCTCGAAATCTTCCGCATCAAGGAGAAGGGTGTGCCCGTCGAGGTTGTCGATGCCATCAAGGACACCGTCATCAACTTTGCCTGGGAGCCCAAGGGTGACCGTTTCGTCCTCATCACCGCTGGCGAAGTTCCCGTCGGCGCTGCTGTGCCTCCCAAGACGTCCGTCTCCTTCTTCTGCCCGGAGAAGGCAAAGGGCACCCAGGTTGGTAACTTCAAGCTGATCCGCACTGTCGACAAGAAGAACAACAACGCCATCCACTGGTCTCCCAACGGCCGTTTCGTCGTCGTCGCCACCGTCCTGTCACAACAGAGCTTCGACCTCGATTTCTACGACTTTGACTACGAAGGCGAGAAGGACGAGAAGGACAAGGACCTGACCGCCAACCTGGCATTGATGAACACAGCCGAGCACTACGGTGTCACTGACATCGACTGGGACCCCTCAGGTCGTTTCGTCGCCACCAGCGCCAGTGTCTGGAAGCACCGCGTAAGTTTTGTATCGGCCTCGAATCTTATCAAACAATGCTAACCAAAAGCAGATGGAGAACGGTTACCACCTCTATGACTTCCGTGGTCAACTCCTCCGCGAAGACCCCATCGACCAGTTCAAGCAATTCGCCTGGCGCCCACGCCCCGAGCGTCTCTTGTCCAAGGAGGAGCAAAAGACGGTCCGCAAGAATCTGCGCGAATGGAGCAAGCAATTCGAAGAGGAGGACGTCGCCCGCAAGAACACCGCCAACCGCGCCGTCGTCGAGCAACGCCGCCGCCTCCTCGACGAGTGGCTCGCCTGGCGCGAACGCACCGCCGCCGAGTTGCGCGAGGACCGCGAGGCCGACGGTCTTCCTGCCGTCAGCCCCGAGGAGGCCGCCGCCAAGGACGACACCGAGGGCCAGTACGTCGAGGAAATCACAGAAGAGATTTTGGAGGAGACCGAGGAGATTATCGATTAGATTATTTGATTGGTTTCTTGATGGAGGGAAAAAAATTTGCTTTCCATTTCAACATTTTCTCTGTCCGTCCTCTGGTCTCTTTTCTTTTTTCGTCGTTGTGTATAGCAGTTCATGTTGCGGGTAGCGGGAGGGTTCAAATAAACAAAAAAGTGCTGTATTGTTGTTTTATTGTTCAGTTTCTCGTCATCACTTCCTCTTTCTCTCATCTTGCCCCATCATTCACTTGCATTTCTCCCATCCATAGAACTCTGGGAATTGTTTTGCTCCACCCCTTTTTTTTCGTGGTGGTCAATGTCACCCTGGTTTCGTAATACCAAGAGCATACACCCGTCTACGTGTGCTGTTGCTCGACACCTAAATCTGGCTTGACGATGATGCACGCTTTACCCGATGGGATTTTTGTGAAACAGAAATCGTCTTGATCGAGTGTGGAGAGAGATTTGTGATGGTTGTGTGATTTGTTGTGCCCGGCGAGGTTGTTGAGTAGTAGCACACTTCAACAATGGTGAATATTGTTGTCGACAAAAACAAAAATTCTCTTTGAACAGATACAATTACACAGCAAGTGCGATGAAAAGCTTGCGACGGATTCATTCTTGTTTCATTGACAATTGAAGACCACATCTCACCCAGAATCTAAACATCTAGTTTCTGTTGCCTTGTGTCTTTTGTGTGTGTTCGGATGTAATTGCATCTGACAACACTGCGCCGGCCCGGGTAGCCCAATTACGTCCTTTTGGTCATCGGCAATGAGGATCTGATGGTAGCGTTTCCCGACACGTTGATCCAGTAGTTCCAGACGCCACCGTCCTCCCAACCTCACTTCGCACCCAACGCCAACAGCAAAGACGATTTTGTTTCCTCCGCTATATTGATTTCGATAGAGTAAACAAAGTGGGCAAAAGGATACAAGAAGTAGACCAGTGATGAGGCTGGGGCAGGGAGGTTATCAGTACAAAAGCATCATATGTTGTTGCCTGATGATGCATTGCTTGGTTGATGCTTGCTGACTGTGGACCGAGGTGAAAGCCCATCATGACTCATCAGAGATGATGGCAGCCAAGAGTGAGAGTGCTGATGTGAGGTGCTCATGGATGGGTTTGATCGTAGCGGTGTCGTGAACGTCGTTTGGAATGATGATATCATAGACATGCGTTTCTTTGTGGAGTGAGTAGAAGCTAAAATTCGAAGTCACCCTTGAGGATTCTCTCCTGGAACTGGTCGGGGACATTGACGGGCTTGGGGTTGGCTCTGACGGGAGTGTCCATGACGGCGACGCTCTTGCGGCGGGCGTGAGTCCAGCCACCGGTAGGTGGAGAAGCCGACATGCCGGTGATTGAGCCTCTCTCAGCACGAGAGCGCATGTTGTCGGCCCAGTTGAAACCTTCTGTAAACAAAAACCAGTCAGCATGACGATCAGAAAACAAAAATTCGGTGAAAGCACGCCGGCGGCACCAGAAAAAGACACAAACCTCGACGACCCAGTGAGGAGGAGGTCGGGGTCAAAGTCTTCTTCTCCCCGTCTACGTCTTCTTCTGGTATGGTAACGGTGGCGGTGGGCCTACCTGCTGGCACCGATCCCGAACCACCCTTCAAGTCCTTGAGAGCACGAGCTCCGAAGCTGACTCTGCGAGCAAAGGGGCCATTGCTGCCAACGGTGGCCGAAGAAGGTTCGTCGTCGATTGCCGACTCGTCGAGAGAGCCGACGTTGGAGCTGGAAAAACTCTCACCTCTCATTCTGGTTGCCATGGGAGAGCTCTGGTTGGGAGATGTCCCCATGCCGAGTGTGCTGACCGACAGACGACGGCGGCTGGCCTCGGCAGCTGCGGTGGTGATGGGGCCCTGAGCGGGAGGGCTGTTGCCAGAGGACTCGGACTGGCGGCTGCCTCGGTTGAACATGTCGCTAAAAGCTTGACCGACAAAGGATGAGCGACGACGTTGGTTGTAGGTCGAGTTGGTGGGAGATTGGTCGTTCTGGTCGGACATTGTTGCGTGAAGATGCTTGTTGATTACTGGAGGGAAAATGTAGAGTTTTAGGTAGTCCTAGGGAGGGATGTTGATGAATAACGCAGATGACAAGAACCACGTGTGTAGTCGTGACTTCTTTGTCTCGATGCTCGAATGGCGTGATGATGTCAGCCTCTCCGGCTTCGGGGTGACTTGTTGCCGTGTGGGAAAGTTTGACCGGTTGTTCGATGTCGAGTTCTGCTTGGATATTGGGCAATTGGGGTTCAGAAAGCAAGAGAGTAGGAGGGAAGGAGCAGAAGAAAGAGGCAACAGGGGGGAACAGAGGTAAACATATACCCTGCACCTGCACCCGCACCCAATTTGACCGTGCCAATTCCCCCAGAATACCCTACTCCAGCATGCTTTTTGTCCCGCCCTCCGACACTAAAGAATGCGGGGTAAAGTCCCTTGGTATCTGTCCAATCACGGCTAGCATTGCGTGCGACGATCCCATATCTTAGCCACAGACCGTCTCGTCCGTATGCATCACGCATGCCCTTTGTCAAACTCAATGACCGCAGCACCAAACGCTTCGGTCCGATTTGCTTCTGTCTCTTCGTCTGTCCCCAGAAAAGCCCACGCCAAAAAAGCCACCACATCTCACGCCGCTGTCGTGCCATGTCTTTCCCAGCGGCCTGTCTCTCCGACCACCTTCGCAATCTTATGGCGTGCTTATCTGGCAGCTGTGTCACACGCCCTCCTTTGTGTACTTTTTGGTGCCAAAGCTTTCTCTGAGCTCCAATGAGCTTCAAGTGATAGCCGTGTTCTGATACGCCCGGGTATGACGATCAATTCTTGGGCTTGGGTCTCGGTCTCACGGCGTTAGAGCTTAGCTTGTATCTTGTGTCATGGCACCACCCTTTGCTCCTTTGTGCATCCGTCCGTGCATATGCAAGTGCACAACTCATGAGATGTCAATCTATGTGGTTGGTTTGAAGAGTCAAGTGATATGATGTGATTGTGTACATGATGTTTTCTCCCTCTCGACAGCTAACTTTTCGCTATCGCTCGTAAATGTCTGAATGCTAGACTTCGGATCGAGTCTTTTGTATCAGGCTCTTATACCTCCAGTGTGCTACTGGGGGCAAGGTGTCCAATGCTTCTTGTAATTTCGCGGACTCATAAGGCAGGCTCTCTGATTTCACAACCCCGAGCACATAAGAAGCCACCGTCGTTTGTGCAAGAGGTGGTTGCCTCATTGCTTCAGCCACTTGCTGAAGAGTCAGGCCCTGAACATGCCAAAGAGCGTACGCACGTATGCTGGTCGGCGTGGCCTTGCCCTTCTTGTCCGATGAGTCCTTGCTCCATTGGCCAAGCCATTGATCAGCAGCTTCGTATTCTACGACTGACTCTGCTTCGTAGTCGAGGTTTGCCTCGTCTTCGACATTTGCGTCTTCTGTATCCTCAACACCTGTGTCGGCTTCAGCTTCAGCCTCGGCTTCTTCTTCCTCGTCCCTGAGAGCTTGCTCTTCCTCCGGACTCAGCGCTGGTGACTTGCTTCCTGCCTTTGAAGCCTTCTGATTGCCAGCTTTGCGCTCCACACGAACTTCGTCATGCCGTCTTCCATCCCCGAGAATGATGGGTTGATCCAATTCCCAGAAAGCTGGTCGCGGAGGCACAGGACGCATCATTTCCCTCGCCATGTCGAGCTCTTGGAAGATTCTGAGTCCTGCATACGCATCAGAAGCAGCGTACTCGACTTGTTCCATGGAAAGTCTCTTGGACCAAGCACTCGTGCGTACACTACCCTTATGAAGAGGGAGGAAGAGGACATTTTGCACCTGGTCAGCCAACCTGAAAGGCTTTTTGTTGACTTTGGCCGGTTCACTGCCAGAAAACTTGACCAGTTTGTAAAGATGGCTGAGCTCAAAAATGCCTCGTCCTTCGACACCCAGGCATTTGCGTAGACGAGTGAAGTCGCCTCCAATGTTCACGCCCGCCTTGGTGATTTGATCAGACTCTAGGATGGCTTTGAGTGTCGGAGGCATGAGATCTTCTTCTTTCTCTCCGATAAACAGCGCAACTTGGAAAAGAGCAATGCGGTTGTCGCAAGCAATCTGGATCAACGAGACGTTATCCTTGATACTGCCAGTGGCGACCTTGCTACCCATCTCCCACTCAATGTCAAAACCAATAAGTTTCTCCTCGAGAAAGAGCTTTGCAACTTGTTCGGCCTGATGCAGTCTGGTGCAATAGTGTAGAACCGGCTTTTCCCCACTCGGTGACTTGTACAAAGAGTACCTCCAGAAAGCAGCTTGACTTGTCTTGGAAGCCATCAGAGCGGCTCGCAAATCTCGAGGAGGTATTTGATACAGCAACGGCGGACACACGGAAACTTGACTCAGTTCTTCTTTGTCAAGAAAATCCGCTGAGCTCATGCTTGCCTCGAACCTCGTACGTCTCGTCTCCTTGAAGATGGGCTTAGGAGGTTTGAAGGCAAGTCTGCTGCGAGTTCTGGAATAAATAGTGGCACTCTTTACAAGCCTGGGGATGGGAGCTGGTGAGCTGGCCGACTTGGATGTTGGGGCGTCAGAGGTGACTTCAGTCCCGGGTGAGTTTCCTGTGAGCTGGGCACTTGTTTTCTCTTCAGTCCCGGGTGAGTTTCCTGTGAGCTGGGCACTTGTTTTCTCTTCAGTCCCGGGTGAGTTTCCTGTGAGCTGGGCACTTGTCTTCTCTTCAGCGTCACCAGTCGTGGTGTGGACTGACTGACTTGCGCCATCACCTGCAGAACTTGTAAAGCTCTCCGAGTCCGTGTCTTTTGACGTCATTTCTGCACCTGCCGCTGATCTTGGAACCTGCGTGGTTGAATCGCTTGCTGTCGACTTTGCAGCAGACAAGTCGTTCTTCTTCGACTCTTCCTCGACGTGTTTTGTTTGTGCGGATGCCGCTTTTCTCATGTGGCTACGCCTGCTTCTCGCAGGCACCAGGCTGCGCTTGCCCAAAGTGGTTCTGCTGGTCCTTCGATCGTCCAGATGGACCCCGAGTGAGCGAATCGAGTCTTCAATCTGTCGCATGAAGCTCGACAGGTCGCGGAAATTGTCGGTGATGTACGTCTCGTTGACACGTTGGATCTCGGCCTTTTCTTGATCAGTAAAGTCGTTCCTGCTATCCTTGACATATGCATATGTGAACGCAGCCTCTCCATGTTGAAAAGCAGCATTGTGAAGGGTCTGCTGGTTGATTGGAGCCAAAATCCTGTGATCGCCTGGAAAGTTGGTACTTCTCAGCTGTCGTACACAATCAATCACCTTGAGGGAGGGTTGATTCTGCCGTCTTGCAATACGTGTTCTGGTCTGCCAGGACAGTTGTTGATACGTCGACTGTTCCGAAACCCAGACGGCTTCCTTTGCTTCCATCTGCATGATGGAGAATGCGCGGAGCACCTTTACAAGTTTGTGGCACATGGCCACAGCTGTTATATGGAATCCGCAGGACTTGATAATCATGGCTGTATGGCTCGTCTGGTTATCCTGTGATTGGAGCGTTTTGCGTTTATCAATCCAATATTTCCTCAGGGAATTAAAGACCTCGACCATCGATCTCAAAGGACGATCGAGTTCAAAATAATCGACTGTGGACGCTCTCGAATAGGCAGAAGCCTCGGGCGAACCTGTTTTGGGATCCAAATCATAGCGGCTGTTTCTAATGGCCCGTCGATGATCATGTTGCCTTCTCGAGAGCGCCATGTAACATTCCTGCAAGCTTTCGAGTTCAACGGTACGGTCACGGCGCGTAGTGTCAGATTCGAGACTGGAATTTCGCAAGTACGCTTTGATCTGGGCGAAAACGCTGTCACGGTGTTGCAGACGTTTGAGGAAGTTTTGGCGTAGGTCTTCCTGCTCCTTTGCATCTCGTGTCTTCTTCTGAATCTGCTCGCCAGCTTCCCAGAAGTAACGATCATCACCGCTCTTGGCAGAATTTTCAAAGGTCTGGATAGATCGCAAGGCATTGTTCCAGTAAACAGTCTCACGCTGTAGGAATTCGAGCTCGCGAGGGAGGAGATGCCGGTCGAAGAGGAGAATTGTGGTAAGGCGACGAGGCTCATAAGCATAGGCTCTGAAGCTATTGTAAGTTGCGCGAACCAGCTGCCGGGTGGCCTGGGCCTTTTGCTCCTGCTTGTCGACACGAACGACAGCCTCGAACCGCCTGGATCTTTGTCGCTCGGCTTCAAGCGCAGACATGGAGTCATATAGTCTTGTGCGCAATGCCTTGAGCTCTTGATCTTGGTTGCTTATGGTTGACACGAGTTCTTCTCCGCGCTTGTTTTCCTTCTTGAGAATGGCGTCGATCGCCAGCGAGTGTCTTCGGTCTTTGGTCGCTATGTTTTGAGCGTGAGCACTCTGCTCCTGGGCCAAGGATTTCTTGACGCGATCATGGGTTTGTTGTAGTTCCTCGAGTTCTTTTTTGTACTGTGCCAGAGAGACGTCCAATTCTGATTTCTGCCGCCTGAGGCGCAGTACTTCATCAAAGATCGAGGCACGCTCTTCGTAGGATTGTGGAATGCGGCCTTTGGCTCGAGACGACGGCTCGTCATCACGTTTGGTGACAGGCCTCTCGGCAGCCGTCTCAGCTTCAGGCACAACGACATGATCCACATGATCAGGTAAGTCCTGGCTTGCGGGCTTGCGGACGGGACGGGACGGCGACTCGGCGGGGAGGACTGGCTCATGTTCTTGGACCGGTGGTTGTATTTGGATCGAAGGAGTCTCCCGAGTAGCCATTACAGGTCTGCGGATCTTTTGATCAAAGATGGAATTGGGGTTGCCAGAGGTGAGATTGGGAGACGGCCTCCCATGCAGGAAGGGATTTGAGCTCAGGGCGAAGGCATTTCTGTTAGAGGTGGTACCATTTCGGCCCTTGTATACCAAGGGCTTTGCGGCATTGGGTTTGGTGTCGTTCGGTGTGGAGCGAGGCGGACTGACGGTACGCCTTGTTTTTGCTGAAGAGAAGCGTTTTTGGGTGGCAGATAGTGTCAGCGGAGCAGTTTTCGGTGTGAACTCGAGGGCCGACAAGGACGACGCGGATCGAGTCGAGGTGCAATTCGCATCTCTGATGAGGCCGTCAGCGGCGGCATGGCGGCTGGGCCTCGACAGAGCACTGTAGAATGAAACTTGAGGCGAGGATGTTACGGCCCGTCCTGCGGATTGCATCGCAGCTCCATGTCCGAACAGCCAGTTGCTGAAGGGTCGAAGGGATGAGTTGATAATTTCTTCTGTCTCTGTTTGCCGTCCATTCTTCACTTTCGCATCGCCGAAGCTCAAAGTGGCACGCAGCCGCAGCGTCCGAGCTTTCGCGAGAGCGTCAGCCGGCAGCACGCGAAGTCCAAAGGTGCACCACATCAAGTCGGTTCACAAGAGCACCACGTATAGCAATCCTCACTCAACCAGGCAGACATGGCTTCTCAGTTGCTACCGCTAGAGCTCATCGACAAGTGTGTCGGCTCGAGAATCTGGGTCATCATGAAGGGCGACAAGGGTGCGTTTCGAACATTGCCCGACACTTGATCGTCATCAAATATTGATAACTGCCAATCCAGAATTCAGTGGGACATTACTCGGCTTCGACGACTTTGTCAGTATGTTTTGGTCTTTGTGTTTGTTGTGGCAGGCCATTGCTGATGAGTGTGGCAGACATGGTGCTTGAGGATGTCACCGAATAGTATGCACTTTGCGACTTGTGCACTCGAGATGATCGAAAATTGACCTTGTTCAAGTGACTACACCGGCTCTTCAACCAAGATGTCCAAGATTTTGCTGAACGGAAACAACATTTGCATGGTAGGACTTTGTGCTCTGTTTACAATATCCCCAGCCAGCCGGGCTGATTTTTACCTTTAGCTTATTCCTGGTGGCATGCCCGAGCAATGAGAAGACGGACAAAACTCATGATACAGACGTGAGCCACCGGGGAAGGCCCTATAGTCCAAATCATCACGCTGCCCGTCCAAGAACTTCGGATCAAGGCTGTGGTCATCTGCAGCGAAACAGGGAAGCCGTAAAGACCACGATAGTGCATTGGAGCAAGATGCTCACTTCACTTCCAAACTCTGCTTCCCACGCACGGTATGAAGCAGACACAGGACTAGGCTTACATAGCAAAGACGAACAAGATTTCCCACGAACCTAGTATACAATTCTTCAATGTACATACCCAGCACCCTCTCTTCACACACAAGCGTCTATTGCTTCTTCTTCTCCTTCTGCAAAGCCTTCTTCTCATCGTGCTTCTTATCCATGGCCTCAATCTCGTCGGCTTCCTTCTTGTTGGCATACCACTGTCCAGCCTGCAAGATCAGAACACCAACCAGCAAAAGAGCCAAGATGGTGTCGCTAGCAGCCAGAACCTTGAGCGAGTCTTCTCTTCCGAGGAAATCGCCAGAGTCGTCGGGGATCTGACCTTCAGCGAGGGCGGGGCTACCGTAGACACCCGAAGTGATGACGCGCATGCCCTTGACAATGTTCGCAATGTAGACGGTGACACCGCACATGTACAGCACGAGACTGGCGCCGTCGAAGAGGAGGTTGGCCTCGGAAGGTCGGTACAGCTTGGTGATGAAGCCTAGGAGGCCGGTCGCGATGACTATGTGCAGGATGCGCGAAATGAGGGGTGGGGATGCGTGGATGAACTTGAGGTGGTCCTCCAGCATTTGGTAGTATGGCTGGCGAGGGTCGACTCCAGGGACCAGGGTAGGAGGTGTTGTCCACAGCACATTGTAGTCGTAAGGGAAGGACGCGAAGAGGATTCCAAGGAAGAAGCACGTCGCTATCGCAAGACGTCAGTGGTGAATGCCTGGAGCTTGTCGAGAGACATGTGCTTACGTCCGACGATGAGGAAAGTCGCAAAAGGCGACGACATGGCAGGCATCTTGGTCTGTTGCGTGCTCGAATGCGCGTGGCGTACAAGAAGAAAATGCGTGCGACGAGATGCAAGGCAGAGGAGAAAAGGTGACAGGCTATCGAGACTCGAGAGCCATTGTATCTGCAATTCTCTCCACATCCACCACCCGCCAAGCCCCGCGATAAGTACGAGCCTAGATCAACTGTTTTCATGTGATTTGACTAATGGTAATCCTTTTGTCAGGCTTCGGAGCGATTCATCCATCCGACTCGTCCTCTTCTGCATCTTGGTGCAGATGGTCTTCCCCTGTGTCCAAAGGTCAAGGGCTGCCTTTCTGTGATCCACTCCATCACCCGCAGCCTTCCATGCTGCAGATCGGCGCCTCATGTAAAAGGTAATGGTAAGCGTGTGCAAGAATTCGTGTTTGAGACTTGGTCTACAAATCTACAAGGGTAATAATTCTCTCGATCCTCTTCCCACCAAATCCGGCGTAAGAATATGCAGGCCCAATCCCCAATCCACACCATGCTAACGATTCGCATTCCAACAAGATTCCAAATTTCTTTCATCTAGCCATCTATGCGGCAGCAGGAAGGCCATTAGCTGTTCCTGGCCATGCAACAGCACCACCGGGTGAGTCGGGCAGGCGAGCAGTCAGAACCTCAACGCCGTCCTCGGTAACAAGAAGAGTGTGTTCAAACTGAGCAGAACGCTTGCCATCAACCGTGACACTAGTCCAGTTGTCGGGCCATGTCTTGTCCTTGTGCGTTCCCAGGCAGATCATGGGCTCGATGGTGAAGCACATGCCGGGCTTGGCCATACCGATGGCCTTGTTCTTTGCGTAATGCGGGACGTTGGGGGCGCAGTGGAAGAGGGTGTTGATTCCGTGGCCGCAGTAGGTCTTGACGGTGCTGCATCCTCTGTCCTCGGCGTGCTTCTGAATGACGGGACCGTACTCTCTGAACAGCGTGTTGGGCTTTGCGATCTTGATGGCCTCGTCGAGACACTCGCGGGCAGTCTCGACGACACGGACCGAGTCAGGGTCTGCCAGAGCCTTGTCACCAACGTAGTAGGTCTCGTTGATGTCACCGTGGAAGCCACCGTGGTAGAGAGTAACGTCGATGTTGATGATGTCTCCGTCCTTGAGGACACGCTGATCGGGAATACCGTGGCAGATGGATTCGTTGACGGATGTGCAGACGGATTTGGGGAAGTGGCAGTAGTTCAGAGGAGAAGGATATGACTAGAATGTGTCAGATCAGTGGAACATGTTCGACAAAAAGACACAGCGGAACTCACGTCTCTTTCGATGCAGGCGTTGTGGACGACTTGGTCGATGTAGTCGGTAGTGACACCAGGCTTAGCAGCGCGAGCAGCGAGATCCAAAACCTCACGTGCTAGCCTGCAGACCTTGCGCATGCCTTCTTGCTGGGCCTTGTCGAGGATGGTGATCTTGTTGCGGCCGACAAAGACCTGCTCGGAGCGAGGAATTCCATCTTTGGCGTAGTCGGGACGCTGAATGTGCGCGGGAAGCTCACGTCGCGGTGACAGAGGGTAGACGGGTCTGAGGTCGCCAGTGTATGAGAAGCCAGGGAAGGGGTTGTGGGTGCCGGTTGCTGGATCAGGTTCAGAGATGACTTTTGGAGCGAAGATGGAACGGAGAGGGTTACTCGTGGACTTGTGCACCTTCTTGTGCTCACCCTTCTTGGATTTAGCCGCCATGCTGATGATGCCGTTGAGACGAACGAGACTTACATACCCAGTTGCGCTTGAAGCAGTCGTTGCTGCAGAAGTAGCTGGCCTTTCCCTGCTTCTGGCACGTCGGGCACTGCAATGCGCCTGCCTCGTTGTTGCAGTCTGCGCTTTCGCACATGCGCTTGTCTTCGCTTGCCATCCTGCCTCTTTCTCTGTGCGCTTTGTAGGGATAAAACGAAAGAAATCTGTCAGCAGTTGCGACCTTGCAAATCACAACAGTCTACTCGAGTCGAGTCGAGTCAAACAAAGGAGTGGTATTCAGTTCGGTCAAAGAAATGCCCCTCCACTTTTTTGCTGTTTGACAAACACTAGAACGCTCCGTCGGCGCCCTTGGTTCCGCCCGGCTACCGGCCGCGCACAGACTCCGGGCCCGCTGCCTTCCAAGGTCGATGATGCTGTGGATGCTTGCCAACGCCTGCAATAAATCTATCGGCCTGACTTTCGAGTCATTCTTTGTTCCATCACTCAACATCATCATGTCCAAACAAAAGACTGTCATTGTAGGTGCCGGCCCGGTTGGTGCTCTCGCAGCACTCTATGCTGCCGGTCGTGGTCACGATGTCGAGGTTTACGAATTGAGAGGAGGTATGTGTTGATTCTGATATTGCCATTGGTTTTCGCCGAAAGATGGCCATGATGGATCAAACAAAGCATCAGCTCTGATACACATTCAACAGATCTCAGAGATCCATCTACTGTTCCACTCAACTTTACAAAGTCTATCAATCTTGCCTTGTCAGAGCGAGGCATCAACTCACTCAAGAAGGCTAACGTCCCTGGCTTGATCGAGGCTGTACTCGAAGAGACCATCCCTATGCACGGTCGCATGATCCACGGAGCCAACAAAGGTGAACTTTACGAGGAATCCCAGAACTATGACATCCACGGAAGGGTAATACCGACTTGCTCTGGAAGTATGAAAATCTGCTGATGTCATGGTTAGGCCATCCGCGCCGTCGACAGAGCAGGTCTCAACAAGCGTCTCCTGGACGAGCTAGACAAGATGCCAAACGTCAAGCTGCTGTTCAACCACAAGCTGGTAGGCGCCGATTTCAAAAAGAACAAGGCCTGGTTCGAGCGACGAGACGAGGGCGTTCGTCAAGATCACGCTCAGAATCCAACAGAAGGCAAACAGGCTCCTCACGCCTCTTCCGAGATTGAAGTGACCTTTGACTTTATGATTGGCGCAGATGGAGCCCATTCAGCGGTCCGTTACCACCTGATGAAGTTTACGCGCATGTCTTATATGCAGGAGTACATCGAGACTTTGTGGTGTGAGTTTCACATGGACAAGTCAGCAACAGACGACTTTCAAATCTCACCAAACCATCTGCACATCTGGCCTGGTGGCGAATTCATGTTCATCGCCATTCCTTCTTTGGACAAAACGTTCACCTCGACGCTTTTTCTTCCCGCCAAGATCTTTGCAGAACTGGACAAAGACACCTCAAAATTGGTCGAATTTTTCAACAAGAACTTCCCTGGAGTAGCGGGTAAACTGATTCCAGAGGCCGAATTGCAGAAGCAGTACAAGGAGAACCCGCACCTGCCACTCATCAGCATAAAGTGTGCACCATATCACTATGGTTCTTCGGCCGTGATTCTTGGCGATTCAGCACATGCTATGGTGCCTTTCTACGGCCAAGGCATGAACGCTGGTCTCGAAGATGTCCGTGTCCTCTTCGATTACCTGGATGAGAACAGCAATGATGCATCTGGTCGTGCTGCAGCATTGGACAAGTACTCGGATCAGCGCGCACCCGACGCAGCAGCGATTAATGACCTCGCACTCCGCAACTACCAAGAAATGCGCGCAGACGTCAAATCACCCATCTATCGTCTGCGCAAATGGATCGAGGAGAAAATGACCGTGTACCTGCCTTCTTCCGGATTTGCAACACAATACTCCCGTGTCAGTTTCGGCAATGTGCGATACTCTGAAGTGGAGAAACTTGCTCAGAAGCAAGGTAATATTCTGCTCGGTGGTATGGCTGGTCTTGCCGCGATATTGATTCCTGCAATGGTATATGGTAGCTGGGCATTGTGGAGATGGAACCGCGCGTCACACGCTTCGAGATTATCCGTCAAGGGGATTGCAGGCTTGGGCGGCATCACGGAGAGAATCGGAAGGATCTTTACTTAGAAAGGTGGATGCCTTGATGAGTGCTACGATGTAACAATGCTGGAAGCGAAAAGCAGTCCGTATACGATTACCACGATCTTTCCCCTATCACATATAAACGATTGTCTATATATCCTAATCTAAAACGACGACAACAAAACGACTTTTTCATGTCTCCAACCACCACTTACTTGCTCAACGCCTTTTCCTTGATGAACCACGCACTCACAGCCGCACCCGCCACAAGACCAATCTCCAATCCGAACGCGGCACGTGTGCTCTGCGCATAACACTCTCTGACCAGCGCACGCACACCGGGCTCCAGCGTGTTGATGTACGCAAGACTCTCTCTGACACGCTCGGTGATGGCGGCAGCGGCATCGCCATTGCTGAGCGCAGATGCAAGATGATCGCGCAGAGCTTGGTTGGCCAGTGTGGCCGAGACGGAGACGCCAAAGACGGAGCCCAGGCTGCGGAAGAGGTAGGAGCACGCTGTCGCCACTGCTTGGTCATCGCGGGATGCATTGGCGACTATTCCGAAATCAGCATTTGGGGAGAGAAAGGAAGGGAAAGGAAAGCAAAGGAAAAAGGGGGGTCTGCGACTCACTCAGACCGATTAACGTGGATGTCACGCCGATACCGTTGGAGAAACCACAGATGCACATGCCGATGATTATGCCGAGGGTACTGCTGACCACGAAGCCAGAGAATAAAAACACAAATGTCAAGCCAATGACCAGACATGTGTAAGCAATGACAGTGAGCCAGTAGAATTTGCCCGTACGCTGCATGTAGAAGCCACCGAACAGACTACCACTGACACCTGCGATGATACCGGGGATCAGTCGGACACCAGCTTCAGTCGCACTAAGACCATCGACTGCTTGGAAGTAAAGAGGAATGTAGAACAATGCAGCCAACCAGCCAGAAAAGGAAAAGAAGTTGCAGAGGTAGCAGGCAAACAGCGAGCGGTTGAAGATGATGTGACCAGGTGCAAAAGGCTCAGAAGCGACTTTCATCTCGACAAGGACAAAGAGGATGAACAACGGGATGCTGAGACTGATGGATATGATGGTGATGTTTGCTTTCCATGAGACATTGCTACCTCTGTCCAGAGCGAGCAGCAATGTAAAGACGGCAGCAATCAAGATGGCCGCACCAAGGAAGTCGATACGGCGGAGTTTTTGCTTCCAGTCCGTCTGTTCTCTCTTTGGGAGCTTCAGGACAAGACCGACAACGACGAATGCAAGTACGCAAAGCGGGACTTGACCAAGGAAAGCCCATCGCCAGCCAATCGAATCGGCGAGAATACCACCCAACGGGGCTCCGGTGCCTGCTCCAGTCGCGTAGATGATGTTGACGTAGCCCTGCCACTTGCCGCGCTCGCGCAGTGGCACGGCGTCAGACATCAGGATCGATACGACAGTGGTCATGCCACCACCACCGATGCCAGCGAATGCTCTCGCAGCAATGAGTTGGTTCATATCCTGAGCCAGTCCACAAAAGAGGCACCCGAGCCCAAAAACGGCGTACGCAAACAGCAGGCAACTCTTTCTCCCAAAGATATCCGACATCTTGCCATACAGCGGCTGAAAACTGGTCAAGGTGAGGAAGTAAGCGGTCGCAATCCAGGAGACATTGTTGAGAGCCTTCAACTCGCTGCCAATCTTGCCATAGCTGGACACGATGATGGTCTGGTCGGCAGCTGACAGCAGGACGCCAATCGTCAAGGCCGGGAAGATGACCTTCATGTTCTTCCTCATCTCGGGCTGGCCTTCATATTGTTTCCGTCTTCCTTCCAAGCTCGTTTGTCGTTCAAGGTCTCCTCCATCTTCTTGTGCTTCGACGGAGTTGGCAGCCACGCCGTCAGGAGCGATGCCATCACTAGGATCAATGCGTTTCGGTGCCTGATTTCCTAGCAGCGGCGATGTCTCGCTGGCTTGCGCATCCGCGTCTTCGGCCGTCATCCTGTAGAAATGTCGTAGATTGGAGTAATAGACCCGTCGGCGTTTGTGGAGATAAGATTAGAAGTGGGGGACTGGTCAGACTCCCGAGTTCAAAGGTCGATGTCGCGTGCTCTCCTTTTTCAGAGCAGACAGATGCTAGACATGTCAGATCTGCTGAAAAGACTGACAAGAAGAAAGACAAAAAGTTATTATGGTGGTATTTGATGAGATACGACACCGCCCCCAAGGATTTCTCGCCGTAACATTGCACCATTGTTGAAAGTGGACCCTCCCGTCGCGGGCCCTCGGCCTATCGGCTTCCTTTTCTGTCGATCTTCGGCCATGTTCGCTTGCCCGACGATACGTCTGATTTTTGGATGATTGTCAGAGGAAGAGGGTGCACATTAGTGACTAATGTCGCAGAGCATGTCATTTGTACTGTACAATGTCTTTATCATCTACATGCCGTCGACCCATAAATATGCTACCCATAGGCTCAGAAATTCAGTTTGCCAGAGGGACATCGTCAAATTCCTTTCGCATGAACAATCGAGCCTGTTCCAATCCTTCCTTGATGACCTCGGTCCTGTTGACATATCCGACTCTGACATAACCCTTGAACTCTTCACCAAAGCAGTCGCCAGGAAGGAACATTACGCCAGTCTTTTCCTGCAACTGCTTACACAGCTCCCTAGCATCAACCGGCTTGCCGTCTCGAGCGAACTTGATAAAGGCAGTAGTTCCTGCCACAGGCTTGACCCAGCTGCAGTACTCATCGTGTTTGATGACGAATCTCTCCAACAACTCCAGATTTGTGCGAGCCAACGCAATGTTTCTGCCGAGCAGACTGTGTATGCAGTTCTGGTCCAATGCAAAGGCTGCAACTTGCTGGTCCAAGATGCTCACACTAATGGTGGTATAATCACGGGCTTCTGCACACTTCTCGATGATGTCGCGGTTGCGTGAGGCGATCCAGCCAGTCCTGATTCCGGCTAGCGAGTAAGCCTTTGAGAGTGAGCCTGTACAGATGGTGTTTTCGTAGCCCATTGATAAGATTGAAGGAGGAAACTCGTTTTCCGCTGGGGTGATTCCATGGAACAAAGGCCTGTATACTTCGTCTGAGAGAATTGTGATGTTGTGCTCTCTGGCCAGCTCCACAATGTTCTGGAGCAATGACTTTTTGAGGACTGCGCCACTCGGGTTGTTTGGGTTGCTGCAGAGGTCAGTATGATCCGTGAATACTCAAATTAGCACCATTAACTCACTTTAAGATGATCAATTTGGTGTTAGACTTGATCATTGCCTTGAGCTCTCCAAAATCGGGCTCCCATTGCTTTTCTGGTGTGGCCTTCCAAAGCTCGACATCTGCACCTAGAGAGGCCGGATAGTCGTATAACTGTTGATATGTAGGGTAATGACAAACGACATGATCACCGGGTCCGACCAGAGTGTAGAGTACCAAAGCGTTCGACGCGATTGCTCCGGGTTGGATCAGTATGTTCTCCTGTGGCAAAGGGTTGCTCGACCTGGACGAGTACAGTCTGGCGAGGTTGGCACGCAGGTTCTCACTACCTCTGATGGCTCCATATGTCATGACAGTAGACAGATCTACAATCTCGGCATTCTTGTTTTCGGAGAGCTCGCGCAATTCATTGATACTGACAGAGGCGGCGCAAGTTTCTGCTATATTGAATTTGGCTGTCGTCTCATAGGCATCCATCCACTGATGAAGTCAGTCAAATACATTGGAAGACACAAGATCTGGACAAAACGCCCATGACCACGGTGACTGACCTGCTCAACTGCAAAAGGCTTGACGTGAACCATGATGGGCTATCGCAGGCTGAAATAATATGTAGAAGAATTGAGGAGCAAGAAAGTGTTGGTCGAATGATGCGAGATAGAATGGCTGGACACAGCAACGCAAAATGACTGATCGAAGATGAGATATGCTACGATGAGTTAAAAGCCAACACAAGACTATTTCTCTTTTGTAGTTGCAAAAAGCGTTGAAATTGTTCTACACGCCCTGCAATTGACAAGGACAGCGAGATGTTCACGACGACACGACTCGGGTGAAGCGTTTCCGCGTGGTCGGCAAGTCCAGCCGAGCGACGTCCATCCCGCCATGGAAGCTTGGCAAAGTTTTCGAGATGTCGTCGTCGACCAGCAACACTTGGGCATAACAGAATTGCCTTGTCGAGGATAAATCAACGTCGGCACAGCACAAGCAACGACCATGTTCTCACAAGCAACCCGCTCGCTGCTTCGCGCAGCACCTCGCAGCCCTTTCACCTCATGCGCGCGCACCGCCTTCAGCACCTATTCGTCCACCTCGCTCGTCTCGAGCATGTCGCAAATGTCGCTCGCCAGACCCGTCGCATCGCCAATCAAGAGTCTGGTCGCTATCCAACAGACAAGAGGCATGAAGGTCCGAAGTTCGGTCAAGAAATTGTGTGATGGTTGCAAGGTACGGACATGTCGACAAGAATGCTGGAAACATCTCGATGAGAGAAGTGGAATCGCATGAACAAGGGAACTGACACGGTATTGCAGAGCGTACGCAGAAAGGGCGGCAAATACGTCTACATTATCTGCAGCAAGAACCCAAAGCACAAGCAGAGGTACGAGACCTGCACGACTGGTGAGAGACGACAGTGCTAACATACACGCAGACAAGGTTGACCGGAGAGAAGAGGACTTTGCTGTACAATATAACAACCGACATACCCTCGTGTTTTCTGGTGGTGGCGTTCAATGGACTATTCTGGCTTTCTTCCTTGTCTACTCTATTCTTATCCCGTGCCATATCCGTGACCTTGTTTTCGATATTCAATTTGGAGTCCATCAAATGACAGCACTTCATTCTGCTGGTTATTTCGTCGACGGGTGAAATTCTGGGAATTTCTTCGAAAGAAATTACAAGCTTTCAATTCTCGGTAGCTCAAGACATCTTTTTTTTTGGTCCTCTATGTTTTTGCTTGTTGTGAAGTTGTACTCGTAGAGCTGGTCAAAACACATTTGTAGCAGACTTGCTATCACGTTCAAAACATGGTACCAAGAGGAGCAATGTCACAAGTTTCTTCCTATACCATTCATGATTCTTGCATCCTCGCTGTGTGATATTCCAAACCGATTGAGCCATAAATTTGTTTGATCCTGTGAAGATGGAAATCAAGGTGTCTTACTCCAATCGATTATACATGCAAAACATCCAGGAGTCACGTCCATCTGTGAGAGCAACTCGCGATCTACACCTGAAAGACGCATAGCCAAACAAACTTTGTTCATCGTCACAATCACGAAATGATCCTGGATACATGAAATCCAAAGCTACAACAAACAAGGGTCCCCTGGCCTATATATCTCAAACGACACCCAAACATCAACCCCAAAAACTCGGTCTTAAATCGGTCATCTGACTAGAATACAATAAAAAGCAGACTACAAACCACAACTCTCGACCTCTACTCACACCCCACCTAATAAACCCTCCAATCTCACATTTGCTCTCTCCCACCAATGTCTCTCCAAGACAAAATCGCCATCGTCACGGGCGCCTCTCGCGGCATCGGTGCCGCAATCGCAAAAGCCTACGCAAAAGAAGGCGCACACGTAGCAATCGTATACACATCCCCCTCGAGCACAGAAGCAGCCCGAGCCGTGCAAAAAGAAATCCGAGACCTGGGTCGCAAAGCAATCTTGATCCAAACCGATCTGATCAAACCCGATTGCGGTGAAGTCGTGTTGCGTGAGACGCTCGAAGGCTTTGGCACGCAAAAGATAGACATTTTGGTGTCGAATGCTGGAGTTTACAAGGAAAATCACACTCTGGAGTTTGATGCGGATTTGTTCGATAGGTGAGTTTCTTTTGTGTGTTCCCGCTTCCCCTTCCCTGCGGTCAAACTTCTCTTTCTCCCATAAAAGTTGCTGAAAAAAGATATTTTTAAAAAAAAAGAACAATGGCCATCAATGTCCGTGCTCCGGCCTCTCTCGTCAAACACATCGCACCACACATGCCTCCAAACAGCCGCATAATCGTCATCTCCTCAATGGCAGCAACCTGGTTCTCTCCAAACATGGACATCTACTGCGCGAGCAAAGCAGCCGTCAACGCAATGATGAAATGCTGGGCCGCTTCCCTCGGCAAATCTCATGGCATCACTGCAAATGCGATCAATCCTGGTTTCTTCCCCACGGATATAAATGCTCATTTCGATGAGGGCTTGTTGGAGATGTTTAGGAACAAGCAAGTCGTGGGGCACAGGTTGGCGGAGATGGGAGATTTGACTGGGTTGGCCGTGTTTTTGGCTGGTGAGCAGTCGAGGTGGATTACTGGTGAGGCGATTGAGTGTTCGGGTGGTTCTGCTTTGGGATGAGGATGGCGTATGCGGATTACTGTATACAGGGGGCTCGGGTTGTGAGGTAACATTCACCAATCGGCCGACAAGAACGAAGAAAGTTGGTAAAACAAGACCAAATACACTTGCTCCACGAAAGCAGCAATATTGTCCATAGATCACACGCCTCATGGAGTAACAATGTAGACAGCTCAGAAGCCAAAAGATCGAGAAATTTGTGCAAAACCAGACCTGCTGGAATTGATGAATAGCTAGGACCTTTCCATGAACGACCCTTTAACCAGCAAAAGAAAATAGAAAGACAAGTCCCCTCAAGAACACTCCTTACTCCCTAACGCCCATACCGATCGAAGGAAGTAGAAAAGTACAAATGAAAGAGGTAAGAGCGGCCCAAGAAAATATGCAAAAATGACAACAACAGCAAAACGATACAAAGAAAAGCCTATAGAACCCAATCAAAAGCATGTGCTCAAATGGAAGGAAGAGCGGTAGTATAAGTAGAGTCAGCGAGCTCACCGGTAAAAGACCAAGTCCGACCAGTGGGCAGAAGTCGCAGCTAAATCGATGTCTTCCAGAATTCAAGGCCAGTACCAGATCAGAGACCAGTTCTATTCTGCAGACTGTGAGGTGCATTTAGCGATTATTGCGGAAAGGGGTAGACTCAGCTGGAGCTTGTGAGAATGGACTGCATCTAATCTCTTGCTTGAGACTCTCTGTTTTCACCATGCCTGGCCTTTCTGCGTCTTCTACAATCATTTCCGGTCTGACTGGCGGTGGCCTCTTCTTCAGCAATACGTCTGCGCTCCTCGTTGGCTTTGCGGGTAGCTCTCTTCTCAGCATCGTCCTTGGCCTTGCAAGAATAGCAACTCTGCTTTTCAGTGTCGAAAGGTGGGCTCTTGGGATGAATAGAACAAACACTCTGGTGCGTTCTACAATGTCTTTTTCCACCTTTGGGCGTGACCCAAACGCAACGAGGCCCACCCTTTCTTTTGCCAAGGCAACCGTGAGGCTTGCCCATGGTGATGCCGAACCTGTAGACGGGGTGAGCGATGTGAGACGAGAAAAGCTTGTGACTGAAGACCGATGGAGGGGATGGTTCGATGTGGACGCGGGTATTGCTGGTGCTGATGTGTGGTCTTCTTTGATTTTGATTCTGGTGATTTGCAAGGGATTGATGGATGCTTAAGTAGTGCCGGCTGCGCCAAAAACTCCAGGAGCAATGGTCGTAGCACATTCAATCATTATCGTCAGGGCTCATGGCTCCACAACAAAGACCAGAGGGTCCCGCCGCGAAGGAAATTTCTACCTCTCATCCCTGGATCAAAGAACAGACAGTAAGTAACAAAGCCATCCATACCGACTACGCGAGGCTGAAACCAGTAACAATGGGATTGTGTTGGCAAGACACATCATGAATGAATGTGAGGCAGATTCTGCCAAGGGGTGACACAGCCGAGGACAGGTATATGCGGTGGTCGAAAGAATCGAAGAGAGACATTCTATCGTGTTGTAAGATGAGAGCGAGAGAGCAGGGAATTGTCATGTTTGTGGCTGGGAAAGCTCGAGTCCGATGCGGAGAAGGGATAAGACATGGCCTTGAAATACCCAAGACATCTCGAGGAAGCTGTTCCAGTCGAAGGTCTTAAACTTGATGTTGTTTGACGATTTGCACCTGTCAATGAAGACTGTCAATTGAAGCACGGTCTTTTGGTTTGTGTCGAGTTTAGTCAAGGTTGGGAGCAATGGTGTTTGTTTGTCTGTCTGACGTCTGTTAGCATTGAAAAGCATGATCGCACCTTCTCTCGCAGGCCCCAACTCTAATGCGTAAGCCCAAGGGGCATATGACAAGGTCGTGGTTGCTCCAGGTATCACGCACTTTCCGTCTCTTGCAAGGGCAAAAGTAGAAGATTTGCAAGGAAATTTCATTCTTTTGGGGATGTCGTACGCTAATATCGCATCGAGTATCATAGGCGGCACCATCATCATGTATATAGATGTGGGAGTTCAGCAAGAAATGCCTCCTTCCGCCTCTATATTTTCCCTTCCTCATTCCGCTGCGACACTTTCAAACTCCAGACGTCATGTCTAACCCAAGCCTAAAACTCGATGTGTATGCTGCGCTGCGTCATTGATGTTGCGTGACGGTCGAGATTCTTGGACGCCGGAAGCAAAGGGGTGGTGGCTTCCTCGAGTGAGATGGAAATTCAAAACGCGGATGGTGGCAGCGTTTACTCGTCGACGGCAACAATGCCATCCTCTTCGCTCTCGTCCTCGTCGCCAGAGACTTCCTGGTTCTCGCGCTCGCGCTTGTCCATGAGAGCTTGCAACTCGGCCTCGTCGTTCTCGGTGACGGCCTTGGGTGCCATCTTGACTGAACAGGTACCGCCAGCTGCGACGATGGTCTTGGTGACCTCCTGGATGGCTTCCTCGAGCACGGTGATACCGATGGTCTTGTCGAGGGTTTGTGAGGTGAGGACGTAGAGGGGAGGAGAAACGAGCTTGACCTTGACCTGGGTGTCTTCGGTGTTGCGGGCCTCAGCCTGGCGCAGGGCGTTCTTGACGGCATCGATTCCCTCGTAGCCGAAGCAGGTCACCTCGATATCGGCACGGACCTTTGTGGGCTGGGGTGTCAAACGCTTGCCAATGTATGAAATCAGCTCCTCCTTGATGACGTTGTTGGCGAACTCGACCTCGTCCCAAACTGACTTGCTGTACGATGTAAGCGCTATGTTCATGCGTGAGGTGACATGTGGCCGTGGCATACTTGGAGATGGAGATTCTGAAAGCGTCGAGACTCGAGCCGTACTTCTTGTCCAGCGGCCAACCAATGCTCTTGTACAGGTCCTCCATGGGTGTTGAAGTTTTCTCGGCAACGTGGCGCATGATCGAGTGAACCATCTTGGCCTTGTTGTAGCGGTCCTCGCACTTGAGCACATCCTCGGGCGAGACTCTGCGCTTGGAGAGATCGATGTAGCCCTTCTCCTTGTCGACTCTCAGAACAACGACGACCTCGTTTCTTCCAACACGAATAAGTTTTTGAATGGAACGGATACGTCTTCTGGACAGTTCGCTGAGCAGGATCATGCCGTCGATGTTGTCGTACTCGAGAAGCTTGACACTGAAGGGCTTGGGGTCAGTCTTCTGTGGTGCGCACGCTGGACGATAGCTCGTGAACTCACTATGCGCCCATCTCGGCGACTTGTCTGACGTTGACCATGACGAGCGAGTCGACATCGGGGTATTTTTCCTCGTAGAAACGGCAATTCGTGAGCGACATGGTGGCGGTGATTCAATCTCCTCCTTCTCGTGTATGCGCAGGAAGTGGTTGTGAGGCAGAGGCGAGACGCGGCGACGAAGTTGATTTACTCACTTGTCCGACTTCCGCTACGATTTTCCAGAGACAAACGTCAGGGCCACCCCGCGACAGTCACGTGCCTTGCAATTATTTTATTTTAATCGCCAGCGACTCTGATTATCAACATGATTCATTCGTTGCATTTTTGGCTCTGGCCAGTTCTATCTCTTATACAATAGCCTCGCTTCATCCAACCGTCAATTCCAAAAGGTCCAAGCATGCTGACGTTCCACATCCAAGCCAGCCACCTTTATGTGTGGAATCATAACCAAGACCTTCACATCTAAGCGCTCAATTGTAAGCAGACATTCTGATTCCAGTGGTTCCGCGAGGCGTTTCGATAGCCTGCACAACTGCTTCGCCCTCCTCAGGACTGAGGATGCCGTCCAAAATCTCATGCGCCGCATCAAGAGCTTCGTTGTCGAGGCCAGCTTCATATACCAACTGCTCCGAGAAGGCCAGCCGTGTCAGCGATACCAAAAACTTGTGATGCCCGCCGGGAATCACCATGAGCTTCTCACGTAGGTTGATCGAATCACTATAATTTGTGAGTAGATGATAGATCAGTCTGACCGTCAAGTTGATCAGACTTGTGGTAAGCTCGTGTATGGTACTAAGCCCAGGAGACTCATCTTCCTCATCAAGCACATTGTGATTTGTTGGAGAAAGGTCATACAGTTTGGTCACAGAAACATGTAGTAATCGGACTAGTCGTCCAATCGCGGTACGATGCCGAGCTAGAGCTTCGCTGCCATGCTTTGTACCAGCGAGTGCGTTCAAAACTCGAATTGTCTCAATCTGAAGTGCTGTGATTTCAGTGTCTTGGTATGGCGGCTCTTCCTTTGGCGCTTCGGGTCGTTCAAACAGCAAAGTTGTAAGCCGATCAATAGCATGACCTTCCAGAGTGTGTTGTTTTTCCGCATCATCTGATATGACACTGAAGGAATCCGAAACTGCAGAGCTGCCCAGCATCTGTAGGACCAGCATAATTTGTGGAAGTGGCTGGTTCTTGTTTAGCATCATCAAAGTAAAGTCAAACTCCATCTTCGACCAGAAAGCCTGACAGGATTCATTATCCAGGCTGGCATCGAATGCCATACTGTGCATCAAGACCAAGATTTGATCTACGTCGATACATTCAAGTAGATGAGGATCAATCTGAGAGTCCGAGGATAAACGCACACGCGGGACAGCGACCAGGTCTATTGTCTTGGTCGCAAGTGGAATGAAACGCTGAACAAGCGAGAACCTTGGAGGCTCGATCGACATGGCCAACAGAAACTCATATAGGTCCACGATTAGGTATACTGGTGTATAGAATTTGTCGTGCAGACATCTTCCCCACATGTCCATGAGGAGATTGCAAGCGAAGGACGAAAAGTTGTCATTTTCATCTGGCCCAATAAATTGAGCTAGGCCTTCTGTTATGAGACCAGATATGGACTGGCCAGGTAAAGAAGGAAAGGCAAGCCGACTTAAGGATTCCAAAGCTCGCTCTTGTGATTTAGAAGGACGATGATTTATGAGACGTCGAATTACCTGCGCAGGAGTCAGCTTCAAAAGCTGAAACTGCGACTTGGAAACAAAACCTACCTGAAATTGCCAATCATCTTGCGTTCGAGTCAACTCGACAACAACAGGTGTTGCTGCGGCGGCGAGGTTGGTGACGGATGGTGACGATACAGAAGTTTGAGGATTGAGTTGTAGCCGAGGAGCAGGACTCGCGGCGGCATTTCTCTTTCGCTTCTCACCTACCTTTGGCGTTGAAGATTTGGATCTGTCCTTCGGCTTGGAAGGGGAAAGCGTCACTATCTCGTTATCGTCAAAGCCATCACGATATGGCAATGACTGGGAGGGTTGACGAGTGAGTTTTGCTGGGGCAGGTTTGGTAGGTTTGAGCCTTTTGGACCTCTCGTCTCTTGCCTGGGCCAGATCGTGTTCCAGGAAGCGAGTGTTGGTCTCGTAAGCCTCAAGCTCTTTTTTCTTCGCCTCCAAGTCCGCCTTTTGCTTTGCGGCGTCATCGGCACGCGATTTGTTCAACGCCTGTAACTGCAATTCGTGCTCTTTGGCGTCTTTTAAGCGGCCAGCACGGATGATGGATAGCTCGCCGGCCTGTTTCTGAGCTACAGCTTGTGCATTCTGTAAGGAGAGTCGGACAGAATTCAGTTCGGCTTCGAGCTGTGGATTTTGTCAGTGGCGAGTGGTTGATGAAGCATGGCGCGAGTTACCTGTTTCACACGGGCATCGATCACGTTTGGGTCATTCGAGTGGGCAGTCTGATTGTCTTCCAACACAATTGGCTCAGTTGCACGTTGTAGCGGGTTGTGAGTTATGGATTGCGCGTGATTCTGTTGCAGCTGGGGACGGAAGCTCCCCGGGTCGGCGTTCAAGTCCAAGACTTCTTCGTCGTCATTGTCGTCCAGACCATAATCGGACTCTGGCGATTTTGGAGGGTTCACGGAGGTGGATGGTGTCACGGGCGCGGGAGTGGGAGCAGTGAAGGGCGGTAGACTCGGTCTGGGAACTTTGAAAGCCCTAGTGTTCTGTTGGTATTGCCTTGCCTTGTGAGCGGCTACCCTGCGCTGAGTTGAAGTGATGGCGTTGGCTTCGAGGTCTTGGAGAGTCGACTGAGGCAATTGATCAAGACCGCTTTCGTCAAAGTCCAAGTCTTCATCAAAGGCAGCCATGTGCAAGATGATTGTGCAACTCAGGTAGATAAATGACGGAAGGAGCTGAGCGCTTCACAAGCTGCCAAGGCGCTGATGCTGGCTGACGCATTTGCTGGACTGCAGCATGAATTCAGGCTCGCTCCTGCCCAGTTTGCCCTGCCAACTTGCGATTTTCTCCGTCTTGATGGACCTTTAGCCGTCTGTTCCTACTCTGCTGCCGTTGCCATACAGAAGACGCTCGACAGATCTGGCAGCCCGCTGGTCGCAACTTTCTCCCTCTACAGACCTCGCTCGAAATCTCGTCCTCTCTGCCGCAGCCATCCGTCCAACTCCTCTACAACCATGACGAAACCAAAGAAGGACGTCAAATTCCAGCACAGGGAAAGAAGACCCAGCAGATCATCAAATGACGGTCAAGATGCTGCCGATGTGTCAAGTCCGACCCGTAATGGTCAAATTACTAAACCTGAAGTAAGCCGCAACATGTCATACGACGGTGCCTGGACCGACGACGACAAGGCGAGCCAATGCCGCGACTCCATCTACAGTGTTCGAGCTGACCTCAATTATAGCCCCAGGAGCCCGCGCCGCAAAGCGAGTATGAAAAGAAGAAGCAGACCTTCATCACTAGAACCATTTGGACCCTCGTCATGATCATCTTCTTTTTCGTCGCCATGTTCTCTGGACACATCTACATTATCATGATCGTTACTGCCATCCAGATCATCTCTTTCAAAGAAGTCATCGCAATCTCCAACGTTCCTAGCAGAGCGCGCAAGCTACGCTTCACCAAAACTCTCAACTGGTACTTCCTCGGCACGACCATGTACTTCCTCTACGGCGAGAGTGTCATCTATTACTTCAAGCACATAATCCTGGTCGACAAGGTTCTCCTGCCTTTTGCTACCCACCACCGCTTCATCAGCTTCATGCTCTATGTCATGGGCTTCGTCTTCTTTGTTGTCTCGCTTGAAAAGGGTCACTACAAGTTCCAGTTCCAGCAATTCGCTTGGACTCATATGGCTCTCTACTTGATTGTGGTACAAGCCCATTTCATCATGAACAACATCTTCGAGGGCATGATCTGGTTCTTCCTGCCTGCTGCTCTGGTCATCACCAATGACATCTTCGCCTACATCTGTGGTATCACCTTTGGCCGTACCCAGCTCATCAAGATCAGCCCCAAGAAGACTGTGGAAGGCTTTGTTGGTGCTTGGATTTTCACCATCATCTTTGCTTTTGGCCTGTCCAATGTCTTGATGCGCTACAAGTACTTCATCTGTCCCGTCAACAACCTCGGTGCCAATGTCTTTACTGGTCTTGAGTGCGACGTCAACCCTGTCTTCCTCTCTCACACCTACAGATTGCCCTTCATCCCGCCCAACTGGACTCATTTGCCTACCACCATTACCGTCGCTCCTGTCCAGTTTCACATCATGATCTTTGCAACCTTCGCATCGCTGATTGCTCCTTTCGGAGGCTTCTTCGCATCTGGACTGAAGCGCACTTTCAACATCAAGGACTTTGGTGACTCGATTCCCGGCCACGGTGGTATGACTGATCGCATGGACTGCCAATTCATCATGGGTTTCTTCGCATACATGTACTACCAGAGGTAAGCAAGATTCTGAATTCACCGTGCTTGACGAGATGCTCACAATGTCCCAGTTTCATTGCCGTATACAAGGCTTCGGTTGGCAGCGTAATCGAGACTGCCATCACAGGACTCACACCCGAGCAGCAGATGGAAGTTGTCAAGGGGTTGAGCAAGCACCTCGTCAACCAAGGCGTCATCAACCCTAGAGTGCTCGAATATCTTGGTGAACAGCTCAGGAGATAGGAGCCATCTGAGCGAGCTTTCGCATCAAAAAGTTACGACGGACTCGGCTTTCTTTCTTCCGGTTAATGTATAAATACCCTTTTGAGATTTTGTCTTCCACCTGATTTTGTTCTTGTCCTCAATCCACAGTTGATCAGATTTGATTCGACAATATGCCAGCTTATGTAGACTCTACACTTTTATACCTGCTTTTGTTTCTTCTGCAGTTTTGGAATACTGGTCGCAGACTACCTGCCCGTGCAAGATAAAGTGCAGCACCGATGAGCTTGAAAGGGCGAATGCTTCTGATGGCCGAGATTGATGCTGCCGCTCGGCCTGATGTTGTGAACAAGACGGCAATTAGACTTGGTTGGTTCCCGAAAAGATGAAAGATGTTTATTAGAAGTCTATGGTGAGATGATAGAGATACAAAGCTCAGACGAGCTTGATGCCACGCTGAGTAAAGCCAACCTTGACGTGCTCGTAGACTTCATCGGGGGTCTGAACAGCCTGGACCTTGACGACACGGCCATCCTTGTCAAAGTACTCGACGACGGGCATGCTAGTCTCGACGAAAGTTCTGAAACGCTTGCGGATGCTCTCCTCGTTGTCGTCGGCTCTGCCGCTGGTCTTGCCACGGTTGAGCAGACGCTCCTCCATGACCTTTTCGGGACATTCAAAGAACAAGGTGAAGACACTCTTGCAAACAGACTTTTCGAATTGGACAGCCTGGTCCATCTTGCGCGGGAAACCGTCGATGAGGAACTTGTTGATGCCCTCGTTCTTGATGGTGGCCTGCATGGCGTTCTCGAGCAATTGGATGGTGACCTCCATGGGGACAATCTTGCCGTCACGAATGTACTCCTTGATCAAGTCACCAAAGTCACTTCCTTGACGGTCTTGCTCCTCACGCAACAAGTCGCCGGCAGAGAGATGCTTGAACTTGTAGTCGCGGACAATGTTGCTGCACTGAGTACCCTTGCCGGCGCCGGGACCACCGAGGACGAAGATGACGGTGGCCTCACCAGTGGCGACACCAGTGGGGAAGAGGGGCTTGTCGCGGTTCATGGCGGGGATGGTGGGGAGGTTTGCGGGAGGCATTGTCTAGTGTTCGGAATGGAGGTTGGAGTTGAACTCTTTGGCGGGTGGAGGCTTCTTGTCTCTGGGGGGCAAAACGTAGTGGGATTTGCCTTGACCTTCTCTTGACTTTGACAGCTGGTAGAAGAGAAAGGAGCCGGTGAAGAAGATGGCGAGCAGAGGGAAGACGGGCAAGGGCGAGTCTGCGTAGGGGCCTCTGCGGGGCTTGCGGATCTGAGGGTTGTTGTAGTTGGAGCTGATCTTTGTGCTCTTGGCGGCGTGCGGATCGACAGAAGGCGGGTCTTGTGCTGAACGACTGATTGACGAAGAGAAGGCGCGGCGGGAAGCTGCGAGGCGGGAGAGTCTGGAGGAGATGGAGTTCATGATTGCTGGTGTCGGGGGGATGAGCGATTCGAGGGGGGCAGGCACAGGCACAGGCACAGGCACAGGGCACAGCCAATTACTTGCAGAGCACGAGCCGCCCCAGCCAATCACAGAGCTGCACCGCGTATGCCGTCATGGTTCGGAAGTTGTGCAATATTTCCACTCTACCCACCACTGTATATTGTCGTCGTCGTCGTCGTCGTCGTCTTGTCAAGGAGCCCGTCGCTGCTACTTTTCTGGCATTCCTCGTCTGTCGCTTCTTGCCGCCAGCCCATCTCTTTCAGCACAGGCACCATGGCCGACTCAGCATCAGCCCCCACTCTGGCACAGTCACACAACGACCAGTCGGCCAACCGTGGGAGGAGCAATCGCGGCAGAGGAGGCAGAGGTGGAAACAGACCTCCTCGTGAGGGTCAAGACGCTGAACAGGATCAAGAAAGCCACAGAAATCCAGGCAGAGGCAGAGGCCGTGGTGGACGCGCCAGAGGTGGACGAGCGGCTGGAGGGGCACACCAAGTCACGACCGAACAACAGATCCAAGCAAAGGGCAAGGCGCTCGCTCTGCTTCCCCAAGGCCAAGACGGCGAAGATGTCGAGGCCGAGGTCTGCTTCATCTGCGCCTCGCCAGTCGTCCACCAAAGTGTCGCTCCCTGCAACCACCGCACCTGCCACATCTGCTCGCTGAGACTGCGTGCTCTCTACAAGACAAAGACGTGTGCTCACTGTCGAGTGAGTTCTGTGCCCTCTCACTGAGCGACTTTTTCAGGCTGACCTTGCAACAGACAAGTGCCGAAGAAGTCATCTTCACCGACGACGCCAACAAGCGATTCGAAGACTACAAACCACAAGAGTTCGCCCACAGCGACGACAATCTCGGCATCCGCTACGAAAGTCAGGACATCTTCGAAGACACAATCCTCCTCCTCCGCTACAACTGTCCAGACCCGTCATGCGATGCTGCCTGTCTTGGCTGGCCCGACTTGCACCGTCACGTCAAGAGCGTCCACCACAAACAGATGTGTGACCTGTGTACCCGCAACAAGAAGGTCTTTACCCACGAACACGAACTCTTTACTCCACAAGAACTCAAAAGACATGAGAAACACGGTGACGACATCCCTGGCGCAGAGAATCAATCCGGTTTCAAAGGCCATCCCGAGTGTGGCTTCTGCCGTCAACGCTTCTATGGTGACGACGAGTTGTTCTCACATTGCCGTGATCGACACGAACGCTGCCACTTGTGCGACCGCCGCGACGGAGGGAGAAAGCCTCAGTACTATGTCGACTACAACGCTCTCGAGGTGCACTTTCGCAAGGACCACTTCATGTGCCCTGACCAGGAATGTCTTGAAAAGAAGTTTGTCGTCTTTGACTCCGAGATGGACCTCAAGGCTCATCAGCTCGAGGCTCACCCCAACGGTCTGACCAAAGACGCCCGTCGCGATGCTCGCAGGGTCGACATCTCAGGCTTCGACTATCGCGCTCCGCATCAACAAGATCGCCCTCAACGCAACAACAATAACAACAGAGAGCGCCGTGGTGGAGGTCGCGGACGTGATCCCAATGCCGACCCTTTGCCCGTCTCGTCTGCTCAACCCATGGGCAGAGCCGAGATGGCCTACCAGCGTCAAATGGCCATCCAGAGCGCCCAATCCGTGTCAACACGCAGCTTCGGTGGTCAACTGACGCAACCCACAGAGACGTATGCCGCAAGAGCCCCTGCCAATGCTCCTGAACCTGCCACCATCACCGCCCCTCGCCCTCCACCAGATCTCTTCCCGGCGCTTGGCTCGCTCAGCCTCCAGTCCACTTCAGCAACCCCTCGCTCTGCCTCTCCCGATCGCTCCATGGCTGCTTTGACCCCACAAGAACAGGCACGCCGTCTTCGTCACAACGCCGTCAACGAACGCGCTTCGAATCTGCTGCGCAACGACCAGACCAAGCTTGCCGAGTTCCGCAACAAGGTCTCGCTATATCGCCAGGGCGCATTGACTGCCGAGCACCTCATCGACGCCTTTTTCGCTCTCTTCGACACCTCTTCCACGGAGCTTGGCAAGCTAGTCAAAGAGCTGGCCGACATCTTCGAGATTGCTACCAAGAGAGACCAGCTACTCAAAGCATGGAACAATTGGAGATCCATCAACGAGGACTATCCTTCACTTCCTCACGCTGCCGGCGGTCAATCAGGCCCCAGTACCAGTGCTGCCTCGGTCTTGGGCAACGGTATCGGCTCCAAGCGTATTCTCAATCTCAAGTCAAGCACAGCTCAGAGTTCGCGCTCTAACAACACGCGATCATACGGCTCTGCCGTCGCACCACTTTCAAGTGGAAATCCTTCTAGTGCTGGAGGGCTCTCTTTCCCTCCTCTCTCGGCATCTTCGAGGTCATCAACACCCGCCGCTCCTCCTGTACGCGTGAATCCCACACAAGCAACGTGGCTCAACTCAGCACCAGCATCTGCACGTCCAACACCTCAACCTTCGCGATCAGCGACGCCCAGCAACAACAAACCTCCCGGTCGTGGTGGAGATGCTTTCCCCTCATTACCAAAGGCACAAAAGCCCACCAGCACTGTCTTCAGCCCTGGTTACACCGGTGCCGGAGTGAGAAGAGTCAATGCTCCCGGACCCTCAACTGTCGCATGGGGCGCTGGATCAAGCGGCGGCGTTCAGAGTCCGCCTGCCGAGGAAGAATCTCCTGAACAGAGGATCATCAGGAAGGGCAAGCAAGGTAAAAAGCAGGTTCTTTTCAACTGGGGATAGAATGTGCAGCATCACAATGTAAGAACGCTTGGCAGATGAAACATGACTGCTCATTGAAGAGCTTTTGCTTGACACAAGTAGATGATAATTGGAAGTCATGAAATCCAAGAGAATCAATTTTGTTTTGGACAAGAAAAATGTAATTCTGAGCCTTTTTCTGACCAAAGTCTCTGCTTGCCAAATAGCAACAAACCAATCAGTTCTAACCATCAATCGCCGCACTTGATGGAACCTCGAAGAAGAAGCCACCCCAGCAAGT
Source organism: Aureobasidium sp. P6 (assembly GCA_003992365.1). Taxonomy (NCBI): domain Eukaryota; kingdom Fungi; phylum Ascomycota; class Dothideomycetes; order Dothideales; family Saccotheciaceae; genus Aureobasidium; species Aureobasidium sp. P6. The sequence continues at coordinate 273,034 of RZIQ01000028.1, forward strand.
CTTCCGTCGTGCTTTCTTGAGACTCTGTGCTTAGCTATCGGATGCGGTTCTTCTGCCAATGCCACGGGTCGAATCTTCCTCGACCAAAGCAGGAATCGCAGAAACAGAGACGCTGCGCCTTTCCCCTCCGGTGTTCTCAGCACCCGAATCACGAGCAACAGCGCGATGAACGTGACCATCAAAGGGTGCATCGCCTGCGACCCCCAGCGAAAGGTGTCGCGCCATACCACCCTCACCAGACACGTCACCCATCACTGCATGCAGCGTCCCAGAGGAATAATCCTGAACACGACCGGGTGCGCGCATGTTTGGATTGCGAGTATTTGGGTCTGAGGCGGCAGAAGAGCCTTCACTCAGATTATCCACCCATTCGATGGTCTGACGCGCCATTTCTGGCGTGATTGCAGTTCTTGAATCCGAGTATCTGGGTGTGGGTGGTAGGACAAAGTCGGCATTCTCGTCTTCTTCTTCTGTATCATCCTCGTATTCCTCGTCATCGTCATCCTCATCCTGAGTGTCGTACACGAAACGAGGACGATCAGGATAATTCAGAGCGGGATCATGGGTGAAACTTGTCGTTCCTGCTCCGACCAAGTCGTGCGCGAGTTGGTTCATGAGGCGTACCGAGTCTTGGAAAGAAGGCTGAAAGTTTGGAGCTCTGGAGGCTGTCGAGGGAGGGTGGTGGATTGGGTTGTGGATGGGGACAGGCACGCGCATGACGACTGGCTGTGGGCGGATGCTTTGGCGATGGATATCTTGGAAGATCTGGGATCCGAGCCAAGTGCCTGTGACGATGGTGTTGATGCTTATATTGCCACTGGGTTGGTTAACGCGGTGTCGATATTCGGATATGAAGGAGCTGGAGAGGGAGAGGCCAAGAGACGGGGGAAGAGTAGAAGGGAATGGAGCGATGGAAAGAAAATACTCACGTGCTGTGGTCGTGTATGGTCATGATCTGAGTCGTAATGTACAGAGTTGGATTCTCTGCTAGCTGTGGGTTCTCCATGGTTGCAAGATGTTGATCAGTCTCGATGCGTAACGTGTGCTTGTGGTGATGTCGATGTCGTTGTCGATGTCGATGCTGAGATGCAGGATGGAAAAGAGGGAAAGACGATTGAGACGGCGAAGACTGCGCGTGTCGGATCGACGAATGAATGCGCGCGTGCGGTCTCGAAGATGGAGCGTAAACAACGTGTTGTTACCATGAAGTATGCGGGTCGTTGTACACAAGTAGAGCACATCTACGCGTAAATGGACGTACGATGATCGACGGATAAACATATAGCGCAAAAGAGATGGACAGCAAGATTCAAAACCAAAGGGAATCACCAACCTGTCATCCACAAGGCAATGTCGCCTTTATAGGTTAGCTGAATTGTAGAGCCTTCACCCAAGTCGGAGTCATCTCATCATGACCTCGGTGGCCGAGTGGTTACATTCCGCGAGTGACCAGACTGCTGTCACGGTTCAACCCCTTGACGGTCCTTGATGAATTACACTGCCTGAGGTATTCGGTGAAGTCAGAGGAGCAGGTTACCGTACCACACTCCGGAAAGGGTCCACTCTTTCCATACGCCGACACCGCTTCGTTACCACATGATGGCAAGTGTTTCCTGCGCCTTTAGACCATGGTTTTTTTTTTTGCGGATTTTTCTGGGCCCTGTGATGTGGTGGTACAGGGCCGTAGGGTGGGCAGAGGGATCATGGACCGCACTGTTCGTTGTACTTTCGGCGATGATGCTTTACAGATAGGCCGTAGGTTCGACTCTCTTAGTGGTCAATCATTACGCGCCATTGAGTGATCTGTCACATGTCGATACTCCACCACCAACGATCAGTGTGCACACGCTGTCTCTTCGAGACCAGAGCTAGTGGGCTGTACACACACTGGGGACCGCGAAGACGAGGAAGAGGCTCTTGTCTCATAGGTCTTGCTGATGGGTATTGTAATTCCTCGTATGCTTGCTTCAACGAGTCTCTGAAGGTCGACGGTGGAACAGAGAGTGCACTCCTGGCTCTTTCCTCACGGATAAATCTTTTCTTTGAGAAAATGTGTGACAAGAAGATGATGATGATACAAACCTTGAAGCATTTGGATCTTACTTTGTCCTTTGTCCGGTACAATGACATCGGACTTTGACCTCCTACCAGGACGCACGAGTATTTTCCGACGATACAAGTGACCATGTTTGTTACAGAACGACGGGTGCCAGAGACATGACTTACAGTATTGGCATAGATAATTACGATCAATCTAGAATGGCCACCACTCTACTGGCTGAATACCGACAACTCGTGTAATGGCACATGTGGGCAAAGGAGAAAAGAACGAGCATGGCATGTCGTCGGAGATGGCAGGCAGGACCCTGAAATCCCCCGCAAAGACATGCATAATTTTGTGCACCAGAAGCATCCTCTCAAAAATTATTTGACCAAGACCTTCCTTTCCACCTAGACATCACCGACGCTCCTCGCCATACTTGTTCTGCGCAGCTTTTACTCAAGCACCGACTCGCCCTTGCTACCTCATCACAAACCGCCGCCATGTCGCGTCCCGAAGACTTGCTACCGCCAGACCTCTTCTACAACGATGTCGAGAGTCGCAAATACACAACCAACAGCCGTATCAAGAACATTCAAGCCAGCATGACAAATCGCGCCCTCGAACTCCTAGACCTGCGATCACCCTCACTCATCCTCGATCTCGGCTGCGGAAGCGGTTTGTCGGGCGAAATCCTGTCACAAGTCGAACCAGAAGAAGGCGGCCCCCACACATGGATCGGCATGGACATTTCGGCCTCGATGTTGGGTCAAGCGCTCGATCGCGATGTAGATGGAGACTTGATGCTCGCGGATATCGGCCAAGGTGTTCCTTTCCGTCCTGGTTCGTTTGATGCCGCCATCAGCATTTCGGCCATTCAGTGGCTTTGTAACGCCGAGTCGAGCGATGTCACACCAGCAGGCCGTTTGAAGCGCTTCTTCGACGGCTTGTATGCCTCCCTTCGCCGCGGCGGTCGCGCCGTCTGCCAATTCTACCCCAAGAACAAAGTACAGAGAAACATGATCAGTGCTGCCGCCGTCAAGGCTGGCTTCGGTGCTGGTATCCTCGAGGACGACCCGGGCACCAAGAGCGAGAAGCTGTATCTCGTCCTCACAGTCGGTGGTGGTGACCTTGGCAAAGAAGAGGCGGCGACAAGCAGAGACATTACAGGCGTCGTCAACGGCATGACTGACGTGGACATCCAAGACGCACGCCGCAAGAAGGATCAGCGCTCGCGCATGGACAAGTCGAGGGTCAAGGGTAGCAAGAGCTGGATCATGCGCAAGAAGGAACAGATGGAGAAGCAAGGCAAGGTTGTCAAGGCCAACTCCAAATACACTGGCAGAAAGAGAAAGATTGCCTTCTAGACTGGTTTTTGTCGCACATTGCATCGGTTGGGGGATGGACTCACTGTTTCTATCATGGCGTGCACGGCGTTTTTGTGATTTGACAAGAGTTGAGCCAGCAGTTGAAAGATACCCAGGTTGCGCTCGAGATATATGAACGACATGCACGATTGCTCAGCACACAACTCCGTTTCACGTCTCATCATCTGACGCACTCCTCGTCTCTTGCCTTTGGTCGCGGACGGAAGGCTTTCCCTCGCACCTGCCCTTCGCACCTTCACTCTCTTCGCATCTTCGGATCCTCCGCCTTCCAATCGCCATGCGCTCTGCGGCCCTTAGTACCTTTCGCCCGTTCGCACTTGCCTACTTCCTCAACAAGACACTCTTCACGATTGCGTCGCTTTCTCACGTACCGACAGCTTCCTCATCCTCATTCTATCTAAACCGCTGTTTCCTCGCCATCTGAAACACCCTCCGCAAACCAAAGAAACTCTGTCTACACAGACTGAAACGACAGCAGCGACAATAACGCATGTTTCCTCTCAAACACATAAAAGCTGTTGGCTCTAGCATGCACAAGAGGCTGGCCTATAAAGAATCACGAGATGTACACGCAAACTCACTGGCAAGAGTACCGTGTCAACCTGGAGCGGAAAACAGAATGGCAGAACAAAGGTAGATCATGACTCGAAAGAAAGGTAGTTGGCCATGATTCACCTAGGGCGAGATCCTAAGCCGCTGTTACGAGGTCTGATTAGTACTCGCTGTTTTAGGTGATCTTGACAGACGTAGAAAAATTTGTAAGCGGTATAAGAAATGAGGCGTCAATCATCTTATGTGCTGTTGGGGAGGTGACTGTTTTATTTTTCTTCTCTTTTTCTTTGTGCAAATAAAGGAGACCAAATTACAGAAATGCTATCATGTCTTGAATCTGGAATTCAGTGTTTGAGGAGGTAAAGTAGATGGTCTGTAGGCATGACAACAAAATCAATGTTGTTTGCAGTGTTTGACAGACAAGAAAAGCAAAGACAATAGAATCGTATCGACATGTCAAACCAGAAGCGTGCCAGTGTACCAAATGAATCGTCAGTCTAAGAAAATCCTCAGACAGTGCGCAGCAAGTGGCGACTTTGACGAAACAATATATTCGATGAAATTCAGGGGGCCCTCGCCAAGCGCCAGGAATAATGGTAGAGGGGTTAAAGTGGGCTTTATCCTTTCGAGCATGTGATCTTTGAAGATAAGATCAAGGACCAGGGTTCGAATCCCTGACTGAGCGTGATGACCGTATGTTCTTGTCCTGTCTCGCAGGGAGCTACTTTGCTGTTGTACCTTGTACACCGCAACGTTAAGCCCGCCGGTAGTGGCCCGTAAGTCGTTCAGGGGACCTACAAGCCTCGCTATCGTTGAGCTGATCGAGTTTCGTCGCAAGGCGATAGAGAGGGTCATGTCGAAAGACGCTCAATAAGCCGGCGGCGGCACTTCCATGGATGCTTGGAACGACGGCGGCGCATTTCGGCCGGCAAACCTCTCGAATGCTTCTGCCCTGATGCGCTGTAATTCCAAACGAGAATTGTTCAAGGCCTCGGTCGCTCGGTCACTTTGAGAGACGGCTTCCCGGAATGTTCGCTTTTGCTTCTCGAGTATCTCCTTGCACTGCTCGAGGGCAATGTGCAATTGAACATTCGAACTCTTGATCCGATCGTGCTGAGCCATATCGGAGAAAATGTTGTCAAAGAGCACGTCGCTGATCATATGACCATTGTCTATGTTGATGCTCTGCAGCGCGGGTATACCAGGTTGGCAACGGCGAGCTTCGTCCATATGACGCAGAGATTCAGAGACATTGACTTGTGCTCTGGACAGAGCATCGCGCTCCATCATGTCAACGAAAGTGCCTCCGCCCCAGAGGTCCCATCGGGACATATCGAGAGCGTCAGCCATATCCTTTGCAGCCCGTTCCAAACATTGCAATGTCGCATGTAAAGCTTCAGCAGCTCGCCTTTGGAGATTCTGATGGTTTGTACATTCGTCGACCCACTGTTTGTTGTGATGGAGACTAGATTCCAGTTGGTCCTCACCAGGTACCTCCGGAGTGGGTCCACTGAAGATTGAGGAATACAGTGTGTCGAGTTCGTTTTGTGCCTGGTCATGTCGATGGCTTTCGCCTTGTAGACGTTCTTGCTCTTGCTGGGCAGTCGACAACGCTCTGACAAGCTCAGCATGAGACTCCTGGGTCTCACGCTCTTTCTGCCAAGCTTCTACAAACTCTTGCTCTTCCTTGCCAGCTTTTGCTGCGAATTTGGCCTCGCCTTTCTTGCCACGAAGCTTGTACATGTAGCGAGTGAAGGTGCTTTCCTCATACTTGACATGGTCCTTGCGTTCATCTTCGGTGATACGATGAAGGCGTTTGATCTCTTTGTCGGTCTCAGCGATCTGTTGTTGTAAATCTGTGATATATGTCGAGTTCTGTTTGAGAGCTGCAGGAGCATTGTCTGTTTGTGAGAGGATTGTGAGCAGCTCTTGGTTTCTGCCTGCGGCATGGTGAAGCGATTCGATGAGATGGGAGCTCATTATCGAAACTGTGCTTGGTATGTGAAAGTGATGTGGATTGAGACGGCTTTGATCCTGACACAAATCTTTGGATATAGAGCTTTGTACGGCAAGTGAGATGCTGAAAGGAGACACACCTACCTGAGGCAGGATGCCTAGCCTTATATGTCTGGCGATCTTACCTGCCAACGAGATCTCTCTTGACATCAAACTAACACCAACACCAACAGATTGCTCTTAGGGCAGTGCTGAATCCTTCCGTGCAGGATTGCCTTGGATGAGAGCCTGATCGACAATATTTTTGTGGCTCGGCTTTTTCAGCCTCAGGCCAAGCCACCTTTGTCTTGACTCGTGATTGTCCATCACGACCTCATCCTCGTTCCTTCCTCCTTGGCAGTCAGACACCAATCCTTCAGGCTCTGAGGTACCTGCGTTAATGCAACTGCCACTTTCGCTCGCCTTATGCACGAAACGGGAATAAGAAGATAGAGTACGGGGCATATTACGGTGAATCTAAGCGCGTCAATACAGCCGTCGACATGACAGCAACTGAGTTCGACGTTGACACCAAAGCCTCTCGCGCAGCCCTGAATGCTGAAAGTATGTTGACCGAAAGCATATTATACAGCAAATGAAAATTGGGAAATGGTGCAAGCGTCGCCAATCAAGTCAAGATCAAAAAGGTCTACAATCCACCGATAGTTGTGAAGTGGCATCATTTGCCAGCAGCTATTCAACTCATTCGTTGCCAAAGTGCTGATGCCGAAACCACCATTGCTCACGCAGCTCCCCTCCGCAAGACCTCTTCCTAAACCATGGCTTTTCTCTTGAAGCTTGACATTAATCATTCCTCGACCCTGTCGCCGGCGTTGTCCACCTCGTTTCCATCAGCGACTGGGTCAATAGGTTGTCCAATTCTTTGGTTTCTACAAAGTCTGACAAGTGGGGAAGAAGCTTGCGAATCGTTTGCTCGTCCCGTTGATACTTGACTCCGACTCAAAAAGAAGTGTGGATCAGCAATGTGTTGGTTGACAATAGTAGATTCTAGACATGGACAAGACGTGTCGACACGATATCACGCCTCACAACAAAGAAACCCACGTTTTGACAAACAGAACAGATTCCATCAGCCTTATCTAGACCTTTTGATGTGTAGAACGGAAGCAAGAGGACATGTGCAGCAAACAAGATCAAGAACAGCACATCTCAGGAGACTTGGAAACATACCAGTCTGAAAGCATAAAGGAAAGAAGAATATTGATTTTTCTCTTGCTGCCTGCCATACAACACCTGTCCACCATCAATCTGCTCCTAGTCAAAACGCTCACGTAGGAGGGGGTATTCGTGCAGACCAGAAGCATCTTTCTCTTACGAATGAACAACCAACACTCCGTCACTCCTGCTGCGCTCAAAAAATCAAGAAAACATTCGTCAACCTCGTCGAACCATCATTCCATGAACCATCATCTCGTGAAAAACATCAATCGCAAGGGAGAATGCACAAAACGTCATAACATCAACGCTAAGCACCAAACAAATCGGCATAAGAAAATGTTCAAGCAGATCCGAAAAGAACCTCGCTCGACGTATCAAGAATCGAAAAAAGGCATAAGGAAAAAATGAAGAAAGAGGAAAAACTCCCTGATCCAAGGAGACAAAAGCCCTCTAGCTTCTGCAATTGCTGATGTGTCGTCGGTAGATCTTTCGCGACCACATATCATTTCTGGACAATGACGCGACGGACCTTGACACCACCACCAGCAGCAGCAGGTTTTTCAGCCCCTTTTGGGCGCGTTCGCATGCCGCCGAGCATCCACGCGTGGAACCCGGACACCTGGCTCTTCTTTTTTGAGTTAGCAGGATTCTTTGGCCGGGATCCGCCACTGCCACCTTTACTCCGACCGCCACCCCCGCCGTTGTCGTTTAGGACCTCGATGATGGGATCATTAGGGTCTTCGTGACCGGCAAAGACAGTGGGAATGTGGGTAGGAGGTGGCGGAGGGGAAGCGTGATGGATTGGCGGAACGGGTGGTGTAAGTGGTGGCATTGACGCAGGTCCTAAAGACGCACGCTTGCCCGCGCTCTTGCTGCCACTGACCTTGTTGCCTCGGGGAGGCTTCCCGATGGGCACGGGCGTCACGATTGGTTCCGGGATGGCTTCGACTTCGTCGGGTGGCAGCGGCCAAAGCTGCATCTTGATGTCCCACCCCGGCTGTACTACAATGTCCCAGACCTGCGGAAGGATGATCTCGTTGTTCGGACCTAACAAGTGATAGCGACCGTTAATAACGTGCGGGCCGATGCGCTCGATGTTGACAAAAGCTTGCTTGATCAAAGTTTCCATGCCTTTGTAATTCTTGACGAGATGCCATGGCAATGTGAAGTTTCTCTCCACGGCGTCCGTGAACTTGATGGGAGGCTTGTCAGCGTCTGGTCCAGGGGCGTTCTTGGCCAACTCTTCCTCAGCAGCTTTCTTTGCCGCCTCGGCTGCATCAGCAGCAGCTTTGGCCTCTGCTAGCTTTTTCTCATGCTCTGCCTTGGCTTCAGCAGCGGCTTTCTCATTCTCAGCTTTGGCGAGCGCGGCTGCATTTGCAGCTTCCTTCTCAGCATTCACTCTTGCCGCGGTTGCAGCGTCAGCAAGCTCCTTCTCCCGAGCAGCTTTGGCCTCCGCCTCGGCCTTCTCTGCGGCGGCTTTAGCAGCAGCGGCCTCCTCTCTTGCAAGACGTTCTTTCTCGAATCCTGCAAGCAGCGCGGCAATCTTGTCAGACTCGGCCTGCGCCTTTTGGTTTTCTTTCTCCGCCGCGGCAGCCTGGGCCTTGTCTGCTTCATGAATATTCTTGATGGCGTCGAAGAGAGTTTTGGCTTGCAGTTCAGCATCCTCTTTCATTTTCTTCGCGATTTCCTCGGCAGTCGGTGGTGGTGGGGCAGCAGGGGCAGGAGGCGCTGCAGCAGGGGGAGGATCTTCCTTCTTGTCAGGTTTGGCAGGTTTCTCGTCTGGACCCGGAGTTGGTGGGTAAGAGTGGTGCACGTAACGAGGAAGTCCATGCTGCACCATCGCGTGCATCATTTCAGGGTGGACTGGGGGATATGCTCGTGTAGGATGGCCTGGGTACTGCACATCGGCAGGCAGGTAGGGCATGCTGGCTCTTGCCACCATTTCTGGTCTTTGTGGCTGATAGTTGCCCTGCATGTCGTAGTAGTAGCCGGGCTGGGGTGATGGGGCATAAGGCATGAATGGGTTGCCAGCACTGGCCTGGCCTGCGTATGGGTAGTGTTGAGTAGTGTATGGTTGATAGTCGTATGTTGTCAGAGCTGCGCCACCGTTGGAGAAGTGCGAGCCTGAGGTCGTGCTCGACATCATGGTTGGTGGTGTTGTGTAGTGAGCGGCTTGTGGAAGATAGTAGGGATCTTGGTAGGGATAGTCATCGTGGTGTGGTTCATAATAACTACCCCGAGCTGGAAAGCCCTGACTATAGTGGGAATCCAGACTGGCTGATATCTCCGAGGGGTCGCTCGGAGACGACACAGGGTCTACAAATGAGGCGTGTCGAGCAGGACCTGGTCGATGGTGCTGATGATGTTGTTCGGGTGGGCGAGGATGTCGCAACTTGCGAGGCAGTTCTTTATCCCGACCTTGTGGACGATTGTGCGCTTGGGAGTAGGGCGGATGAAGATCAGAATGCGTGTGGTATCTGGTGTGACCAGCACCTCTCGCAGCTGGGATAGACGCCGAGTCGCCAGGGCCAATCTCACTGTCTGAGCTGGCGGACGTGCGATGGAAGCTATCTTCGGATTCGTATTCAGAGTGCGAGTGAGCCGGGTTGTCGTCGTAGTCGTATTCGTAGTAGGATTGGGCAGGCTGCGCGGCCGTCGACGAATGGCCGTGTCTGTTGGCTGCCCTGCAAGGCCTGGTTAGCGCGACAGGTAATCAGGGACAAGCAAACCTCTAAGACTCACGACATGTACCGCGACGATGAGAAAGATGGACGCGTTCAGTCCTGGCCGAGGTCACCTGAAAGATATGATGGTGTGTTTACTTGGTGCAGAAGTTCACTAGGAAGCTTTGCGACGGCCAGAAGCCCCTCGTCGATTTGTTGACCAAAAGTCAAGTTTCGCCAGCAAAGTGCCAAACAATCAGGGCACGACGAGCCAGGGGTTCTACTTCCAATTGGGCAGTGATGCTTGTATCAGCAAACCCCCTCCGTTGGCGTCCCCTGAGAGTGGGAAAAGGTTGGTGTTTTCTGCCGGTCTCTGGTCTGGATAGTTGAACACTTGGAATGTATCGAGATACGACTTGACAAAAAGTTTGGTTCGTGAACAGGTAGTTTCGAGAAAGTGTTGGCGGTGAGGGCGCACTGTGACGGCACCAAATATGCAAGGTGGGATGAGTTGCCAGGTCTGGTAGAAAGGCCCCTGTGGTCCAGCCTATGTCGAAATTTCATCCACTTAGCGTTGTCCACGTCAAATGCGACGACTAGAAATTGCCTTGCAGCTTCCAGCGTTTGCAAAGGAAAGCAGCGAGTCCAAGGGAAAGGTCGATCGCTTTTGCCGAAGCCTTGGTCGCGTCGCCCTACTCTAATGTCTGACCAATGAAAGAAATTAGAATCCGCGTCTAAACTTTTGCTGCTGCCAGGTAGAACAAATCAGCCATTTGTCCAACATGCATCAACTCGAAATTCAAGGTCTAGAAAGACGGAAACAGCTCTTCTTTTTCTCTTCTTCGACCACACCCCCTTGTGCAGGGGACTTTGAAGCTTGTGACCGCGACGTTTGGAAACGTACCGTTGCCGGCGTTGCCCGTCCAACCTTCTTGCTTCACCTCGTTGAACTCCGCTCAGTGCCAAGGCTGCGTATATCTGTATTCAGGGTCTTTTTCGAATACGTGGTCTGCGGACTTTGCTATGCGTGAATCTATGAGGGAACATTTGAATTCGGGACAAGAAGTAGTAGCAGTTTTGAAGTGAGAATGTCCGCCTGCTGTAACACTTCATTGGGACATGTTACGTGGACGGGAAAGATGAGCTCCTCTTTTCAAGAACAGGGCGAAGCCATTTCTATTCGAATCCCTCCTCTTCTAATTCTTGGTTTTGATGCCCAATCTTGCCGCCCTTGGTATATCCATGGAAAGTGAGTCAACCCCCAGAGCAACGTTCAACCCGGGTTTGCAGTTCTTGCCCGCCGCTTTGATGAAAGTTTGGTCGCGTTGCTGCCCAACCATATGCGACCCTGCCCGAACCACGACGGCGCCACCCCGAGCAATCATCCTGGAACAAGAAGCATCTCTCCCAATGATTACAGACGCTGAGAAATTCCAAACAAATCCACTCGCAACAAAGTCGTCGAGTTGTGAGTTCCTCTATCCGCCGCGGTTACACGGACAAACCGATGCCCCAAACATTTGTACCATCCTCAACCGGCGACTTGCTTCTTTATCCTAGCAAAGAGGCTGATAGTGACCTGTCACAAATATCAAAAGATTGGTTCGCACCTGCTCTCATACGTCATGTGCCTGGAATTATGCAGCACTTTCAAAATGGTTGTGGGTATCATTTCATCTATGTACACGAAGATCGAAGGCCTTTTCTCCAAAAACGCCACCAATCCAAAGATAAGATTGAACAGAGAAGGATAATGAGAGATGAAAGTGATTGTTGCCGCAGGACGTTTTGCCCACGCTTCGTACCTACCTACCTTTCCCCCGATGCTCCAACATCGAGAACTTCCAAAATGACGTTGACGGTAGTGCTTACACACCACACACCGATAAGAGTCCAACCAATTCGCCGGCTGAGAATCCACTTGTTCATGGGCACAGCAATGAGAAGTCCAATCAAGGTTATGAGTAACGTGACACCACTGACGATCAACGTTTGCCCAACCTCGATCTCATACGTGCGGAACTTGATCTGTTTTTCCGGATGTTTTCGATGCCTGTGCTCCGCTCCACGAATCAGGATCCAGGAGCCGGAGAGACCGATGCCCAGGAGAATGTTCAACATTGGGCCACCAAGGCACGCGCTAAGAGCCATGATAGGATAACCCAATCTTGCGACCGTGATATCAGCAACTAGGTCTCCCAAAGAATTGCCCACAGCAAAAATGGTAAGGCCCATGATCGCGTGCGACATGTTCATGATGACAGCAAGCGCCTTCAGGACTGCAACGACCTGACTCGCGATTGACGAAATCCAGGCTATTGAAACGACGAATCCGGCTAGAGACAGGATGGTGTTGTAGGCCTTTGGTCTGTGGGTTGGCGTTGTGGTCAAGAGCAAAGGGATGAGAAGGACGACCGACACCAGCAGAGAGATTAACATGGGTCGTATCAATGGACGTATACTGTCTGTGTCATCAAGATACTGTGTGTAGATCACCGCAACAATCAGCAAAGGGGCCAAGAACAGTTGAGTAATGGTCAACCATCTGTTCCAGTACTGAGGTTGGATTTTGGCGCTTGACGGTCGAGGAGACGGCAGAGCAGTATTCGCAGCGGTAGTCAGGAGAGGGTCATGCTCGCCAGGTACCGCCAGATAATCGCGTTCGATGTGTGTTGCCACTGCAGCACTTCCAGCTCCTGGGGCAGCAGACGGATGTACATAGCCGGAAAGTGGTGATTGTGGTCTTGAGATCTCAGGATCCAGGAGATGAGTGCTCGGTGTCCTGGATTCGGGATCCTCAACAATTTCAACCTCGTCCTCTACTTCTTCTCGATCCGACTCAACAACAGGCAGGGTCACAATCAACAGAAACATGCTCGGGGCGGCTATAATGGCCAGCAACCTTTCCCACCAGTTCTTGCTTCGCCAATGTTCGATCGTTGGAAAAAGTCTGTAGATGAGCACAAGAGGAGGTGGAAGGATCTTGTAAGGCCACCAGCGAAGCGGTTTCGTATCCTCCTGACTGTCTACTTGGGTCAAGGGACATGATGCTACGGATACGCTTGCTGGAGGAAGGTACAGACTGGGCGGTCGTGTACTACTAGCGGATGCGGGTTCGTAATATGCTGGAAATGGTGTAGAAGGTGCTGATCCATTCGGTGAAATTTGACTGCTCGCCGGAATCTTGAGATTGTAGAGATCCTTCCCGAAAGTACGGGGAGAATGGCTAGGACTGCTCAGACGAGATCGCGATGATGGCGAGATTGTGGCTTCTTCTGACACGCCTATGGCTGGGACACTCATCAGACTCGTTGAGCGGGTGCGCTGAGGCTCGCGGGCATCGGTATCATGGAAAAGCGGATCTGCAACGTAATTGTCAAAGTCAGAGACGGTGACTTCTGGAGTCTGAGGTCGTGCAGACGAGCCCGAAGGCATACTACGAAATGAAGCAGGTCGAAAGGAAGGCGGGCGCAGTGTGTTGTCTTCGTCTTCGACAATGTCCATCATGTGGGGAGTATGCTTCTGCACGAATCGAGGATCAATGCGCAAGTGTGCAGCATCGTTGGCAGACACAGCGCGTGTACGTCCGGTCGTTACCTTGAAGACGTCTAGAGCTGGGCGTTCGAGGGCTGGAGACGTGCCTTCGGTTGCGGTGTGAAACGGTGGACGGTCAGCTGGGTCGGAGTCTCCTGACAACTGCTCCTGCTGTTGTACAGTGGTGTATGTTGGATCATCAGAATAACGTCTAGTGTGCATTGGGATTGTCTGATGATGTCTGGACTTTTGCAAAGACTTTAGTACGGCTTGGAATTCAAGAGCACCAACAAGACTAGGACGGATTGGAGTGAGCGTGTTGCGACGGGAGCCAGGGCCAGGTCTTGTCAGGCGCATGTTGCTCTTGAGCTCTCCCAGCCATCGATCTCTGGCTTCATCGTCGTCTTCGTCCTCATAAGGTTCAATGATGGTAGGGGTACCTCCTCTCTCGAGGGCTGAGAAGTCATCGACGGACGGGCCGCGTGAGAAAGAGGGACGAGTGGTGGTCTCGTCATCTTCGTTGTCATGGTAGTTTTCTTCTGCCTCGACTTCGTCGCTTCCAGGGACGATGAAGTGGCCTCTTGCGGCAGCGATTCTCTCACGACGACGTCTTCGTACACCCATCCACCAGTGCCAGACAACGACAAATGCCACATAGAAGAAGTAAAACAGGACCATGACGATGCACTCCCATAGGTGCAACCGTCCGTCCCACAGGAACGACAGACTGAAGGCCGAGGCAACGGTGAAAAAGCCCACATCGCGAATGAAGGCTTTTCTGGCAACCCTGAAGGGTCTCACTAGAGCCATTGACCCAGCGACGACGGCGGTGATAAAACCAGCAGCACCAAACAGCTCGCCAATAGCGAGACTACTACTGTTTGTGCTAAAGGCGGCGAAGGTAGAGAAGACATCGGGACTGCCGTTTCCAAAGGCCAGAAAGGTGACGCCGGCCATGCTCTCGCTCATTCCCAGGATTGTAGCGATTGTGCTCAGGTTGATGCAGAAGAAGTCGCTGGCAGCTATGCCGATGGTACTGAAGAGGAGGCCAAGCCATGAGACTAGAATGAGAAAAGCGAGGGGTTTGACATGGGGCAACCGGCAGTAGAAGAGGGCGAGATACGAGTAGAAGCCAGGGTCTTCGTCGGGACAGTGTTTGGTAATGTAGTGGCACTGGTCGGTGGCTTGGTGGACGCGACGGCACTGAGATCAAGTCAGCTTGGTAGAAGCGAGTCAAGGTGAGAGAGTGGTTGGCAACCTCTTCATCGCTCGAAGCAAACGCGGCAACGTCTCGAGGCTTCAGGATGGGTTGTGTCGAGGCGTCATGTCTCGCGAGATGGGCGGCGAGAGCGAGCAAGGAGAAAAGCAGGACAGTATAGACAAAGGACTGAGGCGAGTATCGGCGTCTGTGGATGCGAGACGAAGCGAGAAGCCGAGGCTTTGGGTGGAGATTATGGAGCGATGTCATTGCGGGCTTGTCGCATAGCAGGCGGCCTGAATTGCGAGAGAACGGGCGAAGGTCAAGGAGACATAGTCGGAGAGGGTTACAGATAGAAACAGGCGAGAGAGGTCAAGTAGTGATTGCCTGCTGTTGAGCGTGGCCGGCTCCAAGGCAGAAGAGCACAACCAAGAGAGACGCGCCACAAGCAATGACGACCATCGCTCCTTCTGTGCCTGCCTGCACTTGGCTCGAATGTGGCTGAGCACAGATGTGGCTGAGGCATGGATTGTTTACATGTCGCAGCAACGCCCATTCTTCCCACTCGGCCCTCGACACTCGACTCTCCCACAATGCCTCGAGTGCGCCCCAGCGGTGCTGCCGCCAATGCTCCCGTGGCTGCCACTCCTCACAAACCCGCCGGCATAAAGATCCCGCTCAACGATGACCGCGAAGAAAAGGCAAAGCGCTTGCAGTCCCGCCAGGCCTTTCACGAGATGCACATGAATTCCCTCAAAGCCGCCGCGTCCCCTGCCCGGAAGCGCAAGTCGCTGGGCGCCGAACTCGCAGACGGTCCTTCCACGCCCAGCGGCAGCAAGACCCAAGATGAAGCTTTTAATGTCGCCGGAACTGCCGTCACCCCTATGAAGCGTGTCCCCATTCTGGCCAATTTCGAAGAGTGGATGAAGATGGCTACCGACAACAAGATCAACGCGACAAACTCCTGGAACTTTGCCCTGATCGACTACTTCCACGACATGTCTCTGCTGAGAGAAGGCGACGGCGTCAACTTCCAGAAAGCCAGCTGTACCCTAGACGGCTGTGTCAAGATTTATACCAGCAGAGTCGACAGTGTCGCAACAGAGACTGGCAAGCTGTTGAGCGGCCTTGCCGACAGTGCCAACAAGAAGAAGCGCGGCGACGCAGACGACCAAGAGAACGAAGATGCCGAAGATGACGAGGGCGACGACGGTACCAAGAAAAAGCCAAAGAAAAAGTCGCATCGCTCCGAAGCAACACTGGCCTCGTCCTTTGCTCAGCTGCAGCTCAAAAAGATGGAGCTCGAGTTCTCTGTCGATCCGCTGTTCAAGAAAGCCTCGGCTGATTTCGACGAGGGAGGCGCAAAAGGCCTGCTACTCAACCATCTCTCAATTGACAATACCGGAAGAATCGTCTTTGACAGCAGCGATGATGCACAAGATGACGACGAGTCACGAAGAGACAGCATGGTCCAAGCAGAGGACGAGAAGCTAGATGACAAAGAGGCAGTTTCTCTGCCACCTGCACCTATCGACATTTCTGGATTGGCTGCTCGCTTTTTCCCGGACCTTTCCAAGCTCGACTCGCAAGATATCTGCCCCTCGCTAAAGACCTTCGAGCTTGGAGGTGGCAGCGCTTCCTTGGACTTGCCCTTCTTGAAAGCT